>PVIH01006401.1:0-65327 GCA_004025045.1 Sigmodon hispidus
ATAGGACTGTCTGCTCCCTGCCCAGGGAGGGGATGGGGAGTTGCAGAGGAAAAAATGACCAGATGTGTTGGGAGGGGGAAGAGACCTTGAATAAGGATATACAGGGATGGAAAAAAAAAATTCAGAGGGAAAGATGAACACAAAGAAAATATAGGTGTAGCAATCTTATTTGTATTTCCACCCTTGATAAGCCATGCTTTTGATTCTTATCCTCTGTATAGTTATTGTTAACCCTTCCACATTTTAAATTCTTTTTTTTACTGTGTTTTTTTTGATAAATACAAAATAAAGAAGGGAAAAAAAAAGAGAAAAGGAGAAAAAGAAAGAGTTCTGAGCCCAGGAGTGGGGTTCTTGGGGTCTTGAGCTTTGGCCCTTCTAGCTCTCAAAGACAAACTGAGGACCTCTTTTCATTGATTCTTATTATGGTTTGACTCTGAAATGTCTCCACAGGCTCATGTTTGTGTGCTTCCTCCCCAGATGATGATGTTGCTTTGGAGGCTGCAGAACTTTTAGGAGATGAGGCCTGACTGGCAGAAGTAGGTAACCTTTGAAAATTAGAGCTCAGCTGCTCTTCCAGCCTTGATCTCTACTTCCTGGTCTACCATAATTGGAGAAGCTCGGCCACCCTCCCACTGCCACCAACACCTTCTTTCTATGCTGAACTTTCCTTTTCAAAATCATGAGCTAGAAGGAAATCCCTGCCCCCTCAGCTTGCTTCTGTTAGGTATGTTGTCACAACCAAGCAAAGGTGACTGAAGCAGGTAGGGATGAAGTTCAGTTGGTATAATACTTGCCTCACTAAGCAAGGTCCTAAGTTCAAGGCCCAGCACTGCAAAAACAAGTAACTGAAATAGTTCTCAAGCCTGTCTGCTGCCATGCAGCTAAGCCACCACCATCAGTCTTCAGCTCTCAGTGTTTCAGACCCAGGTAGTACTGGAAAATCTTGTCTCTTCAGGGTCTGTACCGTACCACGTACAGATGTTGGACCCAGTTCCAGAGTCACATGAGCCAACTGAGTTCACTTTTTCAAAAAGCAAACAGGGTTATCAAGATGACGCAGAGGGTAAACACACTTGATGCCAAGCCTGACAACCTAAGAATAATTCTAATACAAGGAAAGTAACTCAAGGTAGTATGCATGTGCCTACTCATATTCGTTTTTAATTGTGTGGTTTTCAAACCTTAAAAAAAACCTTTTTATTTATTTATGTTGCATCTATGTGGAGGTCAGAAGACTATTTATAGGAGTCAGTTCTTCACACACACACATACACAAGCACACACATACACACACTATTGATTCCATATCTTTGAAGAATCCTAATTCACACATCTAAGACACTTTTTAAAGTATAAAGAAAAACAATCAATTTGATCTTATAGATCTCCAAAGAAACTAACATACAATGGTTGAACCTTGAAGAAACATAAAAATTTTTAATGGAAAGAAACTGTGACTTGGGAGTGTTTAGTCAGGATATGATTCTAATGTAATGTGAACCACACATCTTTTCAAAATAAAACCAGAGAATAGTGTCAATGTCATCTTCAGGGAAAAAATAAGACAGTAAAACCTAAGCAAACAAAAGAGAAAATTAAGTTAGGATGAAAGAAGCTGTGCACAAAGACCAATAGGCAGCATGTGAATGCAAGAAGATGACGCTAACATGGAAAAAAAATCACAGTTACAGGAGGTAAGCACTATAAATATAGGCAATTTGAACAGAATAATTCTGAAGCTCAGCTGGTGGACTACCTGCATCATTTGTGGAATGCTCGCAGTCATAAGGTATATCTATCTCCAGCATTTCCTCAACCAGGAATAGTAGTACTTACCTGAGATTCCAGTATTAGCAGGCAAAAGCAGAAGAATAAGTTCAAGGTTATGCTCAACTACATAGAGTTTGAGACAAGCCTAGGATGCTTGAAACCCTGATTCAAATGAAAATAAAGAGGCCAAGAGGGAGTGTTATAGTTTGTATATTAAATGACTCCAAGAGTTCTATTTGTCAAGGTTGGGTCCTCTTCTTGGTTCTACTGGGAAGGGATAGAACATTAAATGGTAGGGCCTCAACATAGGTCTTCTGGTTATGTGGGCATTTCTGGCAAAGAACTGTAGAACTCCAGACCCTTTCTCTTTCTGCTTTTGCTTTTGGCTCTTGAGGTGACTACCAAAAGCAGTGAGATAACCTGATCACAGTATGCAGCCCCCAAAATTATTATCCAAAATAAACCTGATCAAAGTCATTAGTCATAATAAGTTGAAGCTAAAGCCAGATCATAACTCAGAGCAAATGAGAGAGAGGAGGGGAATAAGCCAGTGTCCTTATTCTATACCATCTAAAATTAAGGAAAGTATCTCACAGCTCCATACAACCTTGGAGGACTACTGTAGATGATACTTCTGATGGGAAAACTGCTGTAACACAACATGTATATTTGTATATATTTATGGGAGTGGTATTTTGACATATACGGAGTGTTGCTAATGATCAAGTCAGTGTCTCTGAGTCAAGAGACCAAAAGATCTTTTGAAGTTCAGTTCCTTTACTTGCATTTTGTTTGATTTTTCTTCTTTAAATTTAATGTTTTTGTTGTTACTTTTCCCCCTTTTGAGGTAGTCTCATGAAGCCCTATGTAACTAAAGATGACCTTGAACTTTTGAGCTTCCTGCTTCCACCTTTAGAGCACGTGCAATATATGTATGTGGTGATGAAGGTCAAAGACTTTGTACATGGTAGGCAACTACTCTGTGATGTGCGATGTCTGAATATCCTTTATTACTATTGGTTAACAAAGAAGCTGTTTTGGCCTATGGCAAGGCAGCATAGATGCAGGCAAGAAATCCAAGCAAAGATAAAGAAGGGCGGAGTCTGAGAGACATGATCCAGCTGCCCAAGAAGCAAGATATAAAAGTAGAGGTGAGCCACAAGCCATGTAACAATAGATTAGTAAAAATTGATTGAGTTAAGTTGTAAGAGCAATTGGGTAATGAGCCTGAGCCATACGCCAAACAGTTTGTAATTAATGTAAAACTTGGTGTGATTATTTGGGACTAAGAAGCTGTGGACAGGTCCCAACCTAGGGGCTTGGCCAGACCAGAAAATTTATCAATGTGACATGACACTTTATCATGATGCAATTTTTTATACACTCTATCTACTTCAACGTTTACCGGAAAAGTTAGTTGCAAGTCTGTTCAGCATTAACTTTAGCAGTTTCTAGTGATGTCATTCTAAGTAAATGATAAATCAAACTTATTTTCTCATTTTTGCTTGACTAAAGAGTTTGAGTTACTTTTAAAAGACATCACTGTAGGGCTGGAAAGATGGTTCATTGGACAACAGTGCTTCCTGATAACTAAAGCCCATCTCTACCAACCCAGGTATATATGGTGGAAGAAGACAACTACTTCTGTAAGATGTCCTCTGACCTCTGCTTAGGAGCTACCATCAATAGAAGCCTATACACAAACACTAGATAAATAAATGTAAAGTAAAAGCAGCTACACAATTTTTTAAAAGAAAGTAATAGTTTTTTTTCTTTATTAACTTTTTTAGTTATCCTACAAAATAGTGGGTTTCATCAAGCAGTTTCTATCTTAGAACACACTAGAAGCTCATATGAAAGATCCCAGCAGTGGGGGAAATGTAACACATGTTCTTTTCTTGTTTGGTTAAAATGCACTTCAATTTCTAAAAATAGGAAATTCTTCCCCAACTAGCTTCATGACATTTAAAATTTGTCACAGTACTTAACCAAAGATGACTCAAAATTCAGTCATTCTTTTCCCCTGATCTCTCAGTTTCCAGAGCTGCAGAATATTTCCAAGGCAAAAAAGTTGACCCTTCACCCACTCCCACTTTTGTGAGTAGAACTTAAGTGGGCATTTTACTTCCACAGTAAACCAGGAAAATGACACAGACACTGTCTTCCAGAAGGCAGAATTCCCAAATGTGGACAGGGCAGCAGGTACTCCTGAGTTTAAGTAATGAATCTCAGGGGCTGGGGATGGGGCTTGATAGGTAAGAGTTCTTGCTGTGCAAGTATAAAACCTGCAATCCAACTACAAAGCTGGGCATGGCTGCTCTTGTCTGTAACCTAAACTTTGGGGAACAGAGGCAGGCAGATTCTAAGAGTTCATTGGCCTGTCTACGTTATCTGAATGGTAAATTTCTGTTTTATTGATAACGCTTCCTCAAAGCAAATGAAACCAATAGAGGAAGACACTGTACACCCTGCTCTGGCCGCTTCAGGTTCATCAACAAATGTTACACACAGAGAGAGGGAGAGAGACAGAGACAGGGGAGAGAGCGAGAAAGAGGGGGGAGAAAAATAGAGAGAGAGACCAGTTCCTTTTGCAGATTTTCAAGGGATAAAATCACTTAATGTGATATATGTTAAGGCATATATATGTATATATGTGGCTATATATACATATGTAGGCACAGATTAAATCTTTAGGAATCCATAGCTAATTTTTAAAAGCATTATAAACAGATGCTACTCAATATCAATTCAGTTATATCCTGATAAGTCGATCACAACATGAAAATATCACTTAATACCTATTACCTACTAAACAAACCAGCTGAGCAGCCATGCTGGAGAATGTTGGATGTTCACTGACCGTGAGTTGAGCATGGTGCCACTGTTAACAGTGAATCACTACCCCAAGAAGATCAAAGCTCAGCTATCTTACAGTTAAAAAAAAAATCCAACTGTCTTAAGCTGCCAACATAAAGTAGTTTCATTAGTTGGAAAGGAACAAAATCATATTGGAGAACATTCTAAAAATCTCTCTAGCCTTTCCTTTCGGTGGCACAGGCCGGCAAGATGGCAGTACAGATTTCCAAGAAGAGGAAGTTTGTGGCCGATGGCATCTTCAAAGCTGAACTGAATGAGTTTCTCACTCGGGAACTGGCTGAAGATGGCTACTCTGGAGTTGAAGTCTGAGTTACACCAACCAAAACAGAAATCATCGTCGAATCCGGGAGTTGACTGCAGTAGTCCAGAAGAGGTTTGGCTTCCCTGAGGGCAGTGTAGAGCTTTATGCAGAAAACGTGGCCACAAGAAGTCTGTGTGCCATTGCTCAGGCAGAGTCTCTACGTTACAAACTCCTAGGAGGGCTTGCTGTGCAGAGGGCCTGCTATGGTATGTTTCGGTTCATTATGGAGAGTGGGGCCAAAGGCTGCGAGGTTGTGGTGTCTGGGAAGCTCCGAGGACAGAGGGCCAAGTCCATGAAGTTTGTGGATGGGCTGATGATCCACAGTGGAGACCCTGTCAACTACTATGTTGACACTGCCGTGCACCATGTGCTCCTCAGACAGGATATGCTGGGCATCAAAGTGAAGATCATGCTGCCCTGGGACCCAAGTGGTAAGAATGGCCCCAAGAAGCCTCTCCCTGATCATGTGAGCATTGTGGAACCTAAAGAGGAAATCCTGCCCACCACTCCCATCTCAGAGCAGAAGGGCAGGAAGCCAGAGCCACCTGCTATGCCCCAGCCAGTGCCTATAGCATAACAGAATCTTGGCAGCTACATCTGGAGGCTGGATGTTGTCCTGTACAGACGTTTAATAAAATCTTAAACAAAAACAACAAACAAACAAACAAACAAAAATCTCTCTAAATTATGCTTTTCCCAATTTTATGGCATCTAAGTTGGTTTTTGTTGTTGTTATTGTTGTTTGGTTTGATTATTAGTTTATTGAGATAAGTTCTCATCTAGCCCAAGCTGACCTCCAACTGCATTGCTGAAGAGAACCATGAACACTTGATCTCATAGCCTGGAGAATACTAAGCAAGCATTCTACCAACTGAGCTAGCACACCTAACTTCTAAATTGTTGAGTCTGGGCAGGCATATCAGGCCTCTCCACAGATTCCAAGCATATGTAGGCATCTCTGCCCTCTTTTGTCCTATCCACAGGTAGACACTTTCCAGGCTGGAATAGAAAGGAGATCTCAGCCTATCACCTCAGGGTGTCAGCTTTGAAGCCTGAGTCTGGATTAATTTTTATGAGCCATTCTGTTGATCCCACCAGGCAATAATAAGATCACTACCACAATTTTTGAGTCAAATTTGAAGCAGGCTTTATTAGATATTGGCCATGATGATGGACATTGGCCAGGTCCATATTCAGGATCCCCAGAGAATGGCAGAAACTTACATTAGTCTAGTGTTTATATAGCTTTGTACTTCTCACCTTCATCCAACTAGTGGTAAGGAAACATCCTGACATACTTCCTGTGTACATACATCCAGCCTACATATAATCAAGCACATTTTATGCAGTTAACACAACCAAACTTGTTCACAAAAATGAACACCGGTAGCTTCTTATCTTACATGAACAACAGCCCCCAGCATTTCAGGAATTTATCTGCCCTTGGGCAAGTGAAACTTACAAATTAGAAGCATTCTTGTTTTATAGATCTCTTAAGCACAGCAATCAAAACTTAAAATATAACTTTAGCCTTCACAGTTGGAGTATATCATTTACCAGACTGTAAAGGGCAATGAGGTTGTTTGATTTGCCAGAAGCAGGTTAATGAGATAATATCCAGCCTTCCCTGGCAAATGAATAACCAGAATGAAAGCCTGCTTGGCCACTGCTAAACTTGGGTCCATGAAGATGGAGATGACTGGCCTTGCCAGACTACCCAATGTTGTTCAGCCAGATATCAGAGCTAGGCACACTCCTCATCCTGTCCCCCAGGGGTTTATAGGGCACAGACAGTTATTCAAAGAGGAACATTTTTTTTTAGGCAGGACACCATAGGCTTACCTGCTGTAAGAGGAGACTGAGCATCAGCTTTATGAAGATTGGCAATTGAGAAAATACTGAGTTCTGCCATAAGGCCAAATTCACTCTCTTATGCTGATAGAGCCTATCCTCAGAGTTATCCTCAGGCACAGTTCTCTAGGGATTGGGCCTGGTTCTGAGTCAGCATAGGGGCAAATAGTCTCTGCATAGGAGTTGATGTTCCAGGCAGAAAGTAGAACTGTGAGTGCTGGAAGGACTGTCTCCACTTCAGCTGGGTTTATTACCCTCTATCATTTTAAGAAGATGCTCATGATGGAGACTGACACACTCTGCATAAAGCCGTAAGATACTCTGCAAAAAAATTCTGTGTCAAAAGGTGATATGGGTAGATAGATGTATCTCCATTGGTAAAGTGCTTATGTAATGTACACAAAGACCCAGTATCAATCCCCAGCACCACAAAAAGGTGGCATGGTGGCACACACCTGCCATTCCAGCACTTGGGATCTAGAAGTAAGAAGGTATGAAGTTCAAGGTCATTCTAAGCTACATAGAAACTTCAAAGGCAACCTAGATGAATTGAGACTCTGCTTTAAAGTGGGGGGAGCTGAATAATAAATAACTGATATTTGGACATTTGATTCTTGTTGCTGTTGTATTTCCTTTTTGGCATACAACTCTGCATAGCAATAGTCTCCATGACTTCAGAACTCTTGATGGAGCAATCTTTACATTATGGTTAAGTATAGTAAGAGCTTTCAAATTAGCCACAGGAGCCTCCTGCAGATGAAGGTTGGATAAATATGTTCTAAGGAACTATTGCATTCCATTGTGGAGACTTAGAAAGTCCAAACCTATTAGGTTAGCATCAGTTTTCAGAAATACCTTTGACTGACTAGATAGGATTTATCATGTCATAGAAAGTAATCTTATATTTCAAATTCACTGGTTTCTGTGTTAATCTCACTCAAAGATGCTGTTACAGAAACATCTAAAATAATGTTTGATTGAATATCTAGCACCATAACCCAGCCAAGCTGAGATGCAAAATGACTCATGATGATTTTTAAACACCTGGCACGATCTCCTACAGTCTCCTACAGTCTCCACCATTAACCACAAAGGGGGAATTTTTTTCTCTTACCTGTCTTGTTGTTAGTCTAGACTAGTTACCCAAACTAGACACAAATATTGGGCTTTTACCATGAAAGCAAAGGGTTTGAGGAGATGAAGACAGAGAAGGTTTCCTTATCACAGTTGAAATATGCCCTTGAAAAATAGTATGGGAAATAACAAGAAATGAGAAAATTCAACAGCACAAGTCACCAGGTCCCTAATGAACATAGCATGCTATCCCGGAGGCCTGGTCTGCCCTGAATACTTGCCTGGAAAGCAATGAATGACTCATCTTAATCTCTACAACTGTGGCTTCTCTTCCACATATTTTCTCCACTTCCCTTTCCTCCAGGGAGAGTGATTGTGACATCTATGGACAGGGATACCTCAGGAGACAACAGCTAATGCAATTGGAGTTGAAAGTCTAACCCAAACCCTATGCCTTTATCTCATTATCCATTGTTAGATAAGGAAACGGTCTTGGCTGAAGCCTTTCTCTGATCTTGAGTTATTTCCTCATAGCCTTCCCTCACTTGTCTCATTTAATATTGAAGATGAAAAGGACATGTCTACCATGTGTCTGACCCTCAGGTTGAACGTACCAGGGCTTACGTTTTGTTGGGCTGAGCTGGGAAAAATCTGGCCATCTTAAAGTCAAAGACTAATAGATTTCCCATTAATAGTGATTCTTGTCTCAATATGGATGGGTACAAAGTCCTCCATGTGGGCTTGGGGGCTCTTCTGATAGACTAATACAATAGGCACTGACCATGTATGTAGAGGCAGTGTGTGAAGTCCACATCAGCCATAGTATTTTCAAAGCGTATTTCTAATTTATTCTCTCTCCTTACTCTCCCAGCCCCCACCTTCACTACAGTAGCTCTACCCCATGGCTCCTGTGGAGACAGATTGAATTAAACTAGATCACACCTCTTCTTGATGGTCCAGAGTCTTATCAGGAAAACTGAGCTAAAATATGTTTTCAAATGGCTCAGCATATTCATATACACTTAAGTATTTTTGGTAAGCATGTCTTCCACTACTAACCCTAACCCTAACCCTAACCCTAACCCTAACCCAGGAAAAGGAGAAGGTGGTGGAGAAGTATGCTAGCCACCCTCCCTCCACTGTCAGCACTCAACACGCAATGGCATCTCTGCTATTCCTGGATCTCACTAGTTAATGCTTCCTGGAAGTCTCTGAAACAAAACACAGTACTTATATTTGGAGTGCCTGACCAATGAATGCCATTTTTACATAGGGTGGTTAATAGTAGGTTTCTAACACCTGAGAAGAGAAGGGAGGAGGAGGGAGGCAAGTCCTGGAAATTATATAATGTGATACTCTTCAATGCTCTTATTGTCTGCAAAGAATTAAATGATATCGTTAGCATAGAACTTTGTCATTTGTAAAGTGGAATTTATAGATGTGATTCTCCTGACATCTTTAACTGGGAATAAAAATGTCTTCCTAAAGACTAACAGATTTGTCATGTTTTATCATTTACTTATTAAAAACAAAATACTTCAAGACTGAGTCTTTTGTGGCTCAGTCTGGCCTCAAACTTACTTTGCAGTCAATGAACTTAAACCTTAAGTCTCTCTGCCTTTGCCTTACAAGTACTGGAATTACAGACATACAATGCCACTTTAGTCCTACAAGACTGGGACTAAAGTCAGGGTTCCATGCATTCTAGGTATGCACTCGAGCAACTAAGCTACATTTCTAGCCTGATTTTTTTCAAACTTTACATAATACATTGTCTTTATTAGGAGTCCAAAGGGTTTTATATAAAATTAATAGATTCATGGGCCCTTGAGTACAAAACAGTGAGCGTGTTGTGTGCATGTATGAAAATGTCTTGATCAAACTCATTACTTTGTGCTAATAAAGGAAAACAGCAATACATGTTGCAGAAACAGAATGATAGCTTTTAATGAACTGCTTTTATGTCTCATGTATATATCATGCCAGTACTCACAGGAGTTTCGAGTCAGCAAGGTACCCTAAACTTCTAGAGAAAATTAGACATACCTCATGAGTCCTTTAATACAAATTACTTGTAACAACATATTTCTTTGCTTCGAGGCTTGAATCAGATCACCTCAGCCTCACAACTATGTCCTAGTACTCAGATTGGCTGCTGGTGCTGCTGCAGGCATTTCTCTGAGGAAATTCACTTGATGGATAGATATGCATAGGGGGACAGCTTGACAGCCAAAATTAAGGAATCATTAGCAGTAAATATTTCCTATACTTTGATATGTTTATGTAACTTTACTTGGTTTCATCAAACAGAAACTATGGCTTTGCTTACTAGGAAAAAAAATGAGAATGTGGGATAAACACCAAATAGGGCGCTGGGTGATAAAAGACTAATACTACAATCTGGTGAAATGATGCCTGTGTATATCCCCTCCCACCACCACCACCACCAAAACACTAACTCTGCGACAGAAGTGATAAAGAAAAGCTGCATGTAAAGAGAGCCCACTGATGGGCAGGAGAGATGGCTCAGAGGTTAAGAGCACTGACTGTTCTTCCAGAGGTCCTGAGTTCAATTCCCAGCAACCACATGGTGGCTCACAACCATCTATGATGATATCTGGTACCCTCTTCTGTAAACTGTATACATAATAAATAAATAAATCTTAAAAAAAAAAGAGCCCACTGAAGAAAGATTCTTCAGCATGTAAAGGTACTTATCACAAAAACCTAAGAACCTGAGTTCAATGCTGGAGCCCATGTAAAGGTGCGAAAAAAGTTGATTTCACAATGTTGCCTTATAACCTCCATGTATACACAAAATGAAAAAAAAATACAGGTAATTTTTTTCAAAGGCCCAGGTTTACTTGGTCAACACAATGACAAATAGATGTCCTTCTTTTGTGTGTTTGTGCTGGGGGTTGTGGGGGGGCCTTAGAGCCTTGAATATCTTCAGACTTCGTGACACTCCACATGTCATTTCTTTCTGACATAGAAAAATCCTGTTAAAGTCATTTGATGAGCCCAGTAGCCCATGAAATATACTTTGAGAAATGTTCCCTGATGAAGTCTCTACTGGGAGCTGTTTAGTTTGGTTTGTTGATTTGTTTGGGTTTGTTTTGTCGAAACAGGGTCTTGTCGTGTAGCCCCTAGCTTGGATAATCACAACAATCGCCCTGCCTCAGTCTTCTAATGTTGGAATTACAGGCAGGCATGGGCCACCATCCTTGATTTAAGAGAATTTCTTAATTTCACTAACTGACTCACAGTAGATTTCTAACTGGAGTTGGTCTTGTCCATTGGTAGGATGTATGAAACTACAGTCACTTCATATACATACGCAGATTTGCATATGTGTCTTAGAATTTTATTGCTCTGAAGAGACCATGACCATGGCAACTCTTATAAAGAAAAAAGTTTAATTGGGGTTGGTTTATAGTTCAGAGGTTTAGTTTCATTATCATTATGACAGGAATCATGGCAGTGTGCAAGCAGACATGGCTGGAGAAAGAGCTGAGAGGTTTACACCCAGATCTATAGACAACAGGAAGAAAATGAGACACACTTCCTCCAACAAGACCACATCTACACCAACAAAGCCATAACTCCTAATAGTGTATGCTTTTACATTTCCTTTATTTCTCTATCATCAAAGTGTCATTTCTAGTGTTGGGAGTGTTACATCAAGTGTTAGACTAATCACATAGCAATCTCCAAGCCCTGGGTTCCATCCCTAGCCCCTCACAAAATAGGTAAGGTAGCATAGTCCTATAACCTAAGAACTCAGGAAGCAGAGGCAAGAGGATCAGAAATTGAAATTACCCTCAGACTATATAACAAGTCTGAAGCCAGCCTGGACTACATGGGTTTTTGTTGTTGTTGTTTGTTTTGGAGGATTGTTATTGTTGTTTTGTTTGTTTTTGTTGTTAAAAAAAAAAGTGAGCACTAGGCCAGTCAAGACTACATATTGAGACCCTGTCTCAGAACACACACACACAAAACAAAAAGACTGCTTTAGGGATAGGCTTTGTGGGTAAATGTTGCTGCACAATCATGGAAACCTAAATTTGAATCCCAGCACCTACATTGGCATGCAACTGTAACTCCAGCGTGGGGAGGTAGGAGCAAACCAGATTTAGTGAAAGACACTTTCTCAAAAATCAGGTGAAAAGTGAGAAAAGACACCCACTATCAATTTTTGGCTTATACACACACACACACACACACACACACACACACACACACACACACACACACGTGCATGCATAGCAGTGAGAGAAAGAAATGCCTTGGTAGAAATGAATTATACTATAAGAAGATGCCCCATCAGGTCACACTTGAGCTACAGGTAAGCCTGATGGTCTGCTGAGCAGTAAATTATAGAGCTGGGGACCTGGTCCTTCTGCTTGTAAGAGCTGCCTACGCAGAGGCCATCCCTCTGAATTCTCTCCTGATCATGAAGCTGCTCTGTACCCATAGTCCCTTTCCTCCACTTCCTCTTTCATTTTCTGTTACTTAACCTCTCTTTTGTCACTTCTTCCACCAGCTTTCTTTATTTTCTCTACTCTGCTCATAATCTAAATGTGAGCTTTATCAGATGGGAGTGGCTGGGTCAAAGTTTGCCGTTGCTTTGTGAAAGAGGAAAGAGTTTTGTTTCTTTCCATTGCTTGCGTTAGTTAAGATCTAAGTGACTACAGCAGTGAAGAAGACAAAAGAACAGTCACTGTTCTGAGTTTAGATTTTTCGCCATTCTAATAGCTGACATTGGTACTGGTACCTGAAGAGGCCATTGACACCACTGAACTGTGATAACTTTGCGATTTTGCAGTTAAGGAACACTTCTCTAAATCAGTTCATCTGGGACAAAGAAAAATTATGTACAGACATAGGACCCATGGAACACACCCTGAAACACTTGCTTCACTCTGCATCTGTTCTTTGAGACTAAGGTCCGTTCCCCCTTTGGATTTAGAGACACCCTGGTCTGGTCCCTGTTCATTCTGAAGAGAAAGAAAAGCTCTGTGGTAGCTGTGTCCCTCCAGGCAGGTCAGCCACAATGTCAAACTAATAAATCTGGGATTAAGAAAACTCAGAACTTCTTCCAACTTGTCAGACAGGGCAATTTCCATTGTGACTCTAAAGAGGCTTTGGTCTTACTGCAACTTGCTAGGTAGCCCCGGAGCTGGTACTCACCACATAACCCAGGATGGTTTGCAGTTTATAGCAATCTTCATGCCTTGGTTTCTGGCATACTGAGATTGCAGTCATGAGCCACCACATCTGGTTTCCAGAATGCTCCCTCTCCACCTTTCATGTGCATTTGTGTGGGTAGGTGCCCTGAGGACAGAGGCAGAAGCCGCAGTTTGACATCAAGATGTCTTCTTCCATTGATTCTCCACCTTGTGGGGTATATGGAGGAATGTCTTTGTTGTAGCTGTTGTTGCTGCTTTTGTTTGTTTTGGCTTTAGTTGTTGTTGTCTCTCACTAAACCTGGAGCCTAACATTTTGGCTAGTGTGGCAGGCAAGTGAGCTCCAAGGATCAACTCGTCTCTGCCCCCACACCCCCCACACACACACAATTATCCTTGGATTATAGGCATAGAGCACTTGGATCCTTGTGACTACCGTGCCTGATGGGCCATCTCTCCGAGCTAATCTACTAATCTACTAATCCTAGCTAAACTTACTTCCCTCTTCTATCTCTCTCCCCTGCTCAATTAGTGAAGACACCTCCAGAAAGAAGAAGCCAAGAGACAGGAAAATCCTTCCTGACAGGTGTCTAAAACACTGTTTTGGTTAATTCATTTACCAAGTCCACTCTTTCTTGAGACTCCCTTACTTCTGTGAACTTCCACCTGCCATTCTGGGGATGTTTGTAAATTAATGTGTTCAAACAGGTGAAGAAGACCTGCATGAACGTTGATTTCCAATCTTTTTCTCCAGAAGCCTTTCTATTGTTCTAGCTAGTCAGAGGCAGAATCCAAAAGAACTAGCTCCTTCTCCTCCTAGGATATACTGGGCTGGAAGCAAGCCCCTAGGTAACCCAGAAGCCATTTCCTGGAGCACAGTTCTATGCCTCATGTGGGAAGCTCAGGTGTGAATGCTTAAGGTTGAGCTCTATGCTTTTCAATTAACTGTCCTCCAACTGCAGGGACCTATGCCAATGTCTGCAAGAGACTGTCCTGAAGTGCTTCTCCCTTTCCCCTCCACCATAAGAAGCCTTACCAGCTCAGTGACAACTCTGAGAACTGGTGCTGCAAACTTAAAACTCCAACACTGTGGGAGGTGGAGGCAAAAGGATCAAAGTTCAAGGTCATTCTTAGTTAAATAGCAAGCTCCAGATCAATCTGGACTACAAAAGATGCTGTCTAATAAAATCAAAACTGGGAAAAAAAATCTATCCCTGAGAAAGAGGTATGTAAACAAATAAGTGCAGACTACAAAACCAGGAGGCCCAGGCACTAGGCCTTGGCCAAATCTTGTCAAGAGGAGAGTACAGTTGCCTCTTGAAAAACCATGGAGAGGACAGAACTGTTCCCCAAGGAGGTCCATCTGGATCAGGCTGTAAGGGGCACACTTGAATGCCACATAAGTCTGAAAGTCTTTCTAATAAAGAGAAAACATACATACTAGGTGGAACTCTAGCAAGAGCCCTTGAAACAAATCAGTGTCACAGGCACAGAAACCCAGAGCGGGTCAAGCAGTGACTCACTGAGGCTCAGAGGGAGGCATTTGGCACAACCTTCTACAAAGAAACCTGACCTTTATCCTTGCTCCATCTCTCTGGATAGCCAAAAGCATGCAACCCTCTCTCCTCTGCCCTAAGAGCCTCCCAGAAGAGGGAAAGACAGATGGGGACACTTAATAGAGAGGAAATTTCTGTTCATTGTCACTGTTTTCTGAGACAAGTAAGAGAAATCAAAGGACAAGACTTGGCTTAGAATAAAAAATTATAGTCTCTACCCAGTTAGTATAAGCAAGTTTATACTAGAATTTACTTTGTGTACATTAAAAGCAAGTTTGGAATAAACTATGAATACTTATCTGAATAGGAGGCCACTATCCATCATTCATGGTATGAAATGGGAGACCCCCAACGTGTGGTAGCCCAGATAAGACCACCAAACAGATCCATGCACTGCCTAAGAAAGCATTTTGTGTATCATCTTAATGGAATCACACTTAGCCATGTTATGTCATTTTCCGTTTCTACTATGATTTTTAAAGAAAATGTTCAAGGGCGACACAACAGTTCTATTTTATTTTATTTATATTTTGGCACCTAGGAAAGGGGCTGGGAATGTAGCTCAGTTAGTAGAATGCCTTTCTAACTTACACAAAGTTCTTGGTTCAACCCCCAGCAGTGTGTAAACTGGACATGGTGGCACATGACTGTAATTATAACACTAGCGAGATGAAGGTAGGAGAATCAGAAGTTGAAGACTAGCCTGGGCTACATGAGACTCTATCAAGAAAAAAGCAAGGCAAGGGCAGGAAGGGATGGAGGGAGGAGGAAAGGACAGAGGGAAGAAAGGAAGGTAAGTTGGTCGTTTTCCCTCCAGTGCTGTGTTGGACAGGCTCTTGGCACCACTGCATTAGCCTGCAAGTCTATAATTTACAGAAGATTACTCATCCGATTATGAATGACTAAATGAGCTCAGTTCCAGGTTCTGTGGAATTTTTTCAGAGCATTTGGGAGACCTGGAGCCTTAGCAAAAAAATGATTTCGAGCTGTCAACAGGAAAGAAACCAGTGAACCTTCTAGAAGGTAAAGCTGGGAGAACAAACATGCATCTAATCAGTTTCCCTTTCCCAAGTAGGAAAGTAGCTCTGGATGTTCTGCCAGTGACAGCATCAGACTTCACCTCATCGACCCTGATGACGACTGAAGAAGGGATTGTCTTCCTATTCTGCATTTTCCCACAAAGAAACCAAGTCCTAGGATCAGAGAACTCACTCAACTCAAATTTGATCCACAAGCTCCTACTCTATGTATTACTTTGTGTGTGTGTGTGTGTGTGTGTGTGTGTGTGTGTGTGTGTGTGTGTGTGTGTGAAAGAGAGAGAGAGAGAGAGAGAGAGAGAGAGAGAGTATGTAGGTCTGAGGATTTATGGAAGTCTACTCTCGCCTACCATGAGAGTCCCAGAAATCAAGTTCAGGTCACCAGGCCTAGCAGCAACTACTTTTCCATCTTGAGAGCATCCCTTATTCCATCTTAATCTAGCCAGTCTCACTTCATATACTTCCTCCATCCCTCGGGGACTAATGCCCTACAGGCAGGAAGTATGGAGTCAATGAGTGAATAAATGGATGTCTAAGATACATGTATTATCTGATTATATACAAATGCACTGTATAGCTTAGAAATACAATAATATATTTATTCTGATGCTGTTTGTCTTTACTCATCATGATAAAAGCACTTTTACAGTTTGGGGACTTTGTGCTAGATACAGAATGTTTTCACTTCAGCTATCTGAGCTAATCCTCTCACAGTGCTGCAAAAGAAATACCATTATGCCCTAGTAAGATAAGATAGCTGCTGTGTCCAAAGTGCAAAGAACACAGAGCTGGACTTGAACCCAAGGGTTGCCACTTGTACAAGCTGAGGAAGGGAAAGGTTCTTTGCACACAGATTCTTGTTTCCGAAACTTACGTGACACGTGACATCACTCAGCTCACCACGTGCTCTCTCCAGGTTGCTACCCCAATTATGTATACACAGCCCATCTTATATAAGGACGGACACTGAGCAGGGCTAACACTTGACTGTGGCTACCTGATACCAAAACAGCTAATGAATCATCTTCAGGGTTGATTTTTATTTCTTTTTATCTGTGCTGTATTTATGGAGATTTCACCTTGGAGGGCTGTCCCGGTAGTGTCAATCCGTGTTTTGTGGACTAAGGCTACTGTGGACACACCCAAAACCTAGAGCTGTAGACTTTGAGATGAGTTGATGCCATGCTTTTCAAATTATAAAAAAAAGAAGGTGAACAGGTTATGTAACATAAAAGAAGCCCAATGGGCAGAGCCAATTCAAGCAGATACACTGTGCTCAAAGAAGAGACCAGGATGAGTGTAAGACGGCACTGCTGGGCACAATGGTCTCAGAGATAATTCAACAGAAACAAAATTTTATGAGTGGTTCATAAAGTAAAATAACTAGGAAAAGAATTGGCAGAGCTACTGGCTTGCTTTTGCTATCCTTTTGGTTTCCATGTTTTTTTTCAACTATTCATTTATTTATTTAAGCACATAAGTATTTGCTTACTTATTTTTGAGACAGAATTTCATCAATCCAGGCTGGCCTCAAACTGACTATGTAGTGAAAGATGAATTTCTTATCATCCTATCTCCACCTCTGGGAGTGTTAGGATTATAGACATGTGCCATCTTGCTCACTTTATACTGTCCCAGAGTTTCATGAGTGCTAGACAAGTACTATATCTACTTTACCAAGCCACATCCCAACTTCTCTTGTGACTTTTAAGCAAAATACATGTGCAAATATATGCATAGTTTTTTAAAAAGATACTTTTATCTCAAGCAATCTGAGTTGAGAACATTCCCAACCCTAAGAGGAACATGCATGTCTGCAGGAATGTAAAACAGATAATCCCTTTAGTCTGCCCTATTTGCTTTGTGCCTTCTCACCCACAGCAATTATTTATGTGGTTTGCTCACTTAGCATGTTGGCAACACCATAAAACTAAGATTACACTAGGCCTTGTGCTTTTTCTACCGAGTTATGAGTCTTTGTTCTTTTGCAAATCTCATAAGGTGAGCAGAGCAGGTAAGGCCATCTTGCCATTTACCTTTCAACATTCCTTCTCTTGCATAGGAATAGAACTTCAACTGGCCACATCATTGTCAAGATGAGAGTGTGGCCACTGTGAGGGAGATGGTACAGTAAACTGAGTTCAGGCACATGGAATGTGAAAGAGACATGAATCATTTTTCTCAGTCTTTTGTTAAAAAACATGGAGCACGTGTACTAAACATTTCCTTCCTGCTGACAGTAGAATGCATAGAATAGAAGCTGGGAGACTTCTGCAAAGAAAGAAAAGGGCATCTAATTTTGTTAAGACAATGTACTTCGGCTACTGTTGTTACGGAAGCTTTTGTGAGTCACTGTCAAATACAGTAATGTCGCCATCCTCATAGATACCCAGCTCCCTGCAGGAGACGAAACCACTAAGAAGCAGAAAGTTGAAACTCAGATGTCTTTGCTTTTACATTATTCTTCAATGAAGTGATCCCACTTTGAGATCTTTCATTTAATTCCAATCCCGTGATAGACTGCTATTTAGAACAACTAGGTATGAATTCCTCAACTAAGGAGAGAGAAGCTCCCAGACCTGCCAAATTCATAGCCACATCAGCTTGGTCCAGGAGCACTTTGGGGAGTAAAGGTAACATTATTTTTAATTAATTTGTCAAGTCATTTTCAGTCTTGAAATTTAAAGCAGAAAACCGTGCCTAAGAAGAGCAAAGAGACTTTAGAAGTGCAAGAGGAAACAGAGGGTCCCACACCAAGTGCTAATTGCTAACACTCTAAATGAAGCTTTTTCCTTCAACCTGCTGAGGCCCAAAGGAGAGGGCAGAGGACATAATGCATTTATTTTCAACCCTGCAAAGACAGCAGGAAACAGAAATATATTTCAAACCCTGGGTTTCTCATCCTCCCCAAGTAAGGAAAAATCACCATTGGACAGTCTTATACTGATTCCATCCAAAGAGGCAGGATCTTGACCTTATTTTCTCCTTTGTTTAAATACTAGCAATAAACTCTTACAGCATTTCTACATATAGATTTTTCATATGTTAACTCTTGCTATT
This sequence comes from Sigmodon hispidus, assembly GCA_004025045.1. NCBI lineage: Eukaryota > Metazoa > Chordata > Mammalia > Rodentia > Cricetidae > Sigmodon > Sigmodon hispidus. The sequence goes on from PVIH01006401.1 coordinate 18,713, forward strand.
ATTACAATTCCTTGAGGTTAATATAATTATTTTTTTTTCAATCTAACACACAGGAGGAAAAAGCACCACAACTACATTCTGTGTGCTTGTTAGTAAATGAAAAGTGACACCTGTTTTTTTGTTAGCATACTGAGTGACAACTGTTGAGAAAGCGTGAGTACTCACATTTTCTTTCTTTTTTTGAAAAAACAATACAATTTTATTTATTGACTGAATGAGTCCAAACTCATTCAGTCAATAAATAGAATATTTACTGTATCTATAGAAACGAGGCAATCTTCTTTTTCTGAGAAACTGCCATATTAATTTCCAAGGTGACTATACATTTAGAACACAATGGAGGACTGTTCCCCTTACTCCGATCTCCCTCCAGCATAGGCTGTCATCAATGTTTCTCATCTTAGCTATTTGACAGGTGTAAGATGGAATCTTTTTTTTTTTTTTGAACATCAATATCAAACTATGTATAAAAGCAAAATATTCAGTATAGCTAAAAAAAAAGCAGTAATAAAACTTCTCTTTTCTCTAAAATACATGAAACATGAAAAATAAAATCTAAAGCTCCTCAAGCTAGGTTAGGCTCAGCTACAGATGAAGAAAGCAGAGTAGGTCACAGCTAATGCCCACTGATGCACTATGGTCACCACAAATTTCTGTTAAGCAACCCTTCTACAGTCAAACCCAAAGTGGTTTTTTTGTTTGTGTATGTGTGTGTTTTAAGTCACTTTATTCACCCATCACTTTTCAAGGAAATAAGAATGTTTTTGCTTAAAGTCCACTAATGAGTGAGTACATTCCTTGCTTATCCCTTTTTTTTTTTTTTAACTGCTGAGTAGTACTCCATTGTGTAGATGTATCACACTTTCTTAAACCATTCCTCATTTGAGGGGCATCTAGGTTGTTTCCAGGTACTTGCGTTCTTGCTATTACAAATAACGCTGCTATGAACATAGTTGAGCTAATGCTTTTGAGATATGAATGTGCATCTTTAGGGTATATGCCCAATAGTGGTATTGCTGGATCCTTAGGGAGACTGATTCCCAGTTTTCTGAAAGAACACCATACTGCATTTCAGAGTGGCTAAGCCAGTTTTCATTCCCACCAACAATGGAGGAGTATTCCCCTTGCTCTACATCCTTTCCAGCATAGGCTGCCATCTGTGTTTTTTATCTTAGCCATTCTGACAGGTGTAAGGTGGCATCTCAAAGTTGTTTTGATTTGCATTTCTCTGATGGCTAAAGTTGTTGAGCATTTTTTTCAAGTGCCTTTCAACCATTTGTAATTCTTCTGCTGAGAATTCCCTTTTTGGTTCTGAACTCCATTTTCTGATTGCGATATTCAGGGTTTTGGACTCTAGTTTCTAGAGTTCTCTATATATTTTAGAGATCAGTGCTCTGTCACTTATAGGGTTGGTGAAAATCTTTTCCCATTCTGTAATCTGTTGTTTTGTCCTATTGACTGTGTCCTTGGCTTTACAGAAGCTTCTCAGTTTCAGGAGGTCCCACTTATTGATTGTTGGTCTTAGTGTCTGTATTATAACTAGTGTTATATTTAGGAAGTGGTCACCAGTGCCAATGAATTGGAGGGTATTTCCCCACTTCCTTTTCTATCAAATTCAGTGTGCCTGGGTTTATGTTGAAGTCTTTCATCCACTTGGATTTGAGGTTTGTGAAGAGTGATAGGCATTTTTCTACACATTACCAACCAGCTATGGCAACACCATTTGTTAAAGATACTATATTTTTTCCATTGAATATTTTGGGCCTCTTTGTCAAAGATCAAGCATTCATAGGGTTTTAGGCTAATGTCTGGATCTTCAATTCTATTCCATTGGTCCACAAGTCTGTTTTTTGCCAGTACCAGACTGTTTTTATTACTGTAGCTCTATAGTATAACTTGAAATTGGGGATGGTGATGCCTCCTGAGGTTCTTTGGTTGAGCAAAATTGTTTTGGCAATCCTGGCTTTCCAGTTTTTCCAAAGGAAATTGAGAACTGTTCTTTCAAGGTCTGTAAAAAATTGTGTTGAGATTTTAATGAGGATTGCATTGAATCTGTAGATTACTTTTGGCAAAACTGCCATTTTTTACTATGGTGATCCTACCTACCCAGGAGCATAGCAGATTGTCCCATTTTCTGATATCCTCTTCAATTTCTTTCTTCAGTGGTTTACAGTTTTTGTCAAACATATCTGTTACTTCTTTGGTTATAGTTACACCAAGGTATTTAATGCTATTTGCAGCTATTATAAAGGGTGATTATTTTTTTTTCAGCCTGTTTGTCTTTAGTGTATAGGAGAGCTACTGATTTTTTTGAGTTAATCTTGTATCCTGCCACATTGCTGAAGGTGATTATCAGCTGTAGAAGTTCCCTGGTAGAATTTTTTGGGCCACCTATTATACAGTCATATCATGATTGAGATAGTTTCACTTCTTTTCTAATTTGTATCCCCTTAATGTTCTTTCATTCTCTTTGTTACCTTGGCTAAAACTTCGAGAACTACATTTAATAGACAAGGGGAGAGAGGACAGCCTTGTCTAGTTCCTGATTTTAGTAGGATTGCTTTGAGTTTCTCTCCATTGAGTTTGATGTTGGTTGTCACCATTTTGTAAATCACCTTTATTATACTTAGGATTTTCCCTCTATTTCTGATCTCTCCAGGACTTTTATCATAAAGGAGTGATACATTTTGTCAAAGGCTTTTTCAGCATCTAAGGAAATGATCATGTGTCTTTTTTTCCTTCAAATTGTTTATATAATGGATTGCATTTATAGTTTTTTGTATGTTGAACTATCCCTACATTTCTGGGATGAAGCCTACTTGTTCGTGGTGGATGGCCTTTTTATATGTTATTGTAATCAGTTTGTCCGAATTTTGTTGACTATTTTTGCACTAATGTTTATGAGGGAGATTGGTCTGTACTTCCCTTTCTTAGTTGCATCTTTGAGTAGCTTGGGTATGAGGGTGATTGTGGCCTCATAAAAAGAGTTTGCCAGTGTTCCTCTAGTTTCCATTATATGGAACAGTTTGTTGAGTATTGGTATGAGTTCTTCTCTGAATGTCTGGTAGAATTCTGTAGTAAAACCATCTGGTCCTGGGCTTTTTTTTATTTGGGAGACTTTTAATAACAGCTTTAATTTCCTTTGGTGTTATAGGTCTGTTTAGGTATTTAATCTGTTCTTGATTTAATTTTGGTAATTGCTACTTGTCTAGAAAGCTGTCTATTTCTTTTAGGATTTCCATTTTAGTAGAGTATAGATTTTCAAAGTACAACCTGATAATTCTCTGGATTTCCTGGGTGTCTGTCATTATGTCTCTCTTTTCATTTCTAATTCTTTTAATTTGGATAACCTCTCTCTGTGTTTTTTGGTTAGTTTGGATAAAGGTTTGTCTATCTTGTTGACTTTCTCACAGAACCAACTTTTTGATTTATTGATTCTCTGTATTGTTCTCTTTGTTTCTATTATACTGATCTCAGTCCCAAGTTTGATTATTTCCTGTCATTTACTCTTTCTAGGTGAGTTTGTTTCTAATTGTTCTAAAGCCTTCAGCTGAGATGTTAGGTCTCTTGTGTGAGATCTTGGTTTTTCATAGGTTCTAAGGCTATGAACTTTCTCCTCTTGTCACTGCTTTCATTGTGTCCCATAAGTTTGGGTATGTTGTCGATTCATTAAATTCTAGAAAGTGTTTTATTTCTTTCTTAACATTGTCCCTGACCCAGAGGTGTGTTTCAATTAAAGATGTTCCGTTTCCATGAGTTTGTAGGCTTTCTGTGATTTTTGTTGTTGTTGAATTCTAACTTTAGGCCCTGGTGGTCCGATATGATACAAGGAGTTATTCCCATTTTTTGTATCTATTGATATTTGCCTTATGTGGTCAGTTATAGAGAAAGTTCCATGGGGTACTGACAAATACATATATTCCTTTGTGTTCGGATGAAAGCGTCTGTAAATTTCTGTTAAGTCCACTTGCATCATAACAACTGTTAGACTCCTTTTTTCTTTTATTATTATAATTATTATGAACAAAGAAGTCACACTTTCTATCCCTGTATATCCCCATTCAAGGTCCCTATGCCCTCCCACCACATCAGGTCATTCTTTCTTCTCCACAACTCCCCATCCCCTCCCTGGTCAGGCAGCAGACAGTCCCATGGTCCCACTGACCCAACATTGCTTAGTTCAGTCTCCACTCCTGGCAGATCCAGTTTTCTCCCCGCTCCCTCAAGAGTGAGTCAGGTGTTCCTCTAGGGGGAGTGGGATCCAAGGTAGACTCCTTTTTTCTTTGTTGAGTCTTTGTCTGGTTGAACTACCCAAGGGTGAAAGTGGGGGTATTGAAGTCTCTCACTATTATAGTATGACATGTGTTATATAGGCATACATACAAGTAAAATTCATATACATAAAATAAAATAAATACATTAAAATTTTAATGTATCATTTATAATAAATTAAGAGATTTGAAGAGGCATCTTTGTGTATCAACAAATATCTTATTATAGATTTCAGTTAGGTCTGTAATCATTTTCCATTATATGTAAGGAGTTACCACCAACTTCAGTGGCAGAATTAATAAATACCCAAGTATCATCCTATGGAAGGGCATTGTGGAAAGCATATTGGATCATATGTTCAAGACCTCAAAGGGCTGAAGTCAGTGCAACAGAGAAGCCAGATTCTCTCAGGTCAGGCTCTCTTCCTAGTTTTCTTTAAATGTCAATCAAACCCAGTTTTTTTCTGTGGCAGCACTGAGGTCTTGCCTTTCTTTCAGATGTGTGCTTATCTTCCAGCCCAAGAGCATTTCATGGCTGCTTCCCTTCTAAAGATCTCATCTAGGAGCTGGGAGTGAGCTTGCTTATTCTGTAGACCTGGCATTAGACAGGCCTAGACAGGAAGATTTTTAGAGTCAGCCAGAAAATGTTTCCTGCAGAAACTATGAGAAGACACCCAACTTCTTGTTCTTGCCTCTACATGCATACACATAGGCACATACCCATATACTCCTTTGCATGTACTATATACAACACACACAGAAAAAGAGAGAGAGAGAGAAATGGCTAGAAGTGGAATCCATACTTGAAATCCTAATATTCAAGAGACGAAGTCAGGCAGACCTGATGAAGCCAGTCTCAGCTACATAGAAAGATCTTATCACCAAGAAGATAAAAAATAAAAATAAAACATACCTTTAATCTTAGCACTCAGGAGGCTTGAGTACATAGATCAGGAGTTCAAGGTCATTCTTGGCTATACTAAGTTCTAAACATACTTGAACTTACAGAGACTCTGATTCAACCAAAATAAAAAAACCAAAGATAGCTAGCTAACTAAGCAAATAGCTAATTTGCTCAGTTGGATGACCTCTGTGATTCATTCAAGGACAGCCACTTAACCTCATCATAGAATGTCAAAAATCCAGGCCTCTAAGTTCATCATTGTCAATATTCTCAGTTGTTGGATTTACACATTACAGAATATAATCTTAGGAAGTATTGCAGAATGCTTCCTACAACATTCTAGAACATACTATCATTTAAAAACATAGTTAATAGTCTACCAGCTGGCCAGGCATAGTGGCACGCACCTTTAATCCCAGCATTTCGGAGGCAGAGGCAGGTGGATCTCTGTGAGTTCAAGGCTAGCCTGCTCTACATAATGAGTTCTAGGACAGCCAGGACTATATTGTGAGACCCTATCTCAAAACAAAACAAACAGGCAAAAAAGTCTATGGGGTAAACACACCTAACCTATCTGAAATGCAAGTGAAGGGTCTGGGGATATGTTTTAGCCTGAATACTAAGGCCATGGATTTAACTCTCATACTGGTATGGCACTTGTAACGGTTATGTTTAGCTCTGCAGAGGGAAGAAATGCTCATATTCTTATAAATTATTCAGGAACACCATTGTTAGCACAGAATGGTCACCACCAAGTTGAAACTAGGTATTCTACATGACAACGCTTCTGTTAGTTACTTTTATTGTTGCTGTGGCAGAATGCCTAAAATAAACAGCTTGTGGGAGGAAAGATTTCTTTGGGTTCATGATTTCAGAAAGTTTAGTCTATCCTGGCAGGGTGGAGGGAGTGTTGTGCAGAACAGCTCATACACGGCAGGCTGGCAAGCAGAGGTGTCAGCTCAGCTTACTTCCTCCTCCTCTTTCATCCATCTGGGTCTCCGCCCCATGGGATGGTGGTGCTGCCCATATTGAGGGTGGATCTTTCCTTCTCTGAACATTCACTCACAGAATACCAGAGGTATCTTATACAGTCTCTAGGACCTAGGTCATTCTGAGTCCAATGGAGTGAATGACAATGAGGGCCTGACCATTCCTAGGGATGGTTGAGAAGAAGGGTTTTACTGTAGATATGAGAGAGAGAACAGCCGAACACATTCGAAAGAGTCCAGACTGAACTGGGCTATGAGAATAAGCAGAATGGGGGAGGTGGCAAGAGAGAGGACCAGGAGCCAAGAGTATGCTTGGCTTTGGACCACTTCATTTTAATATCTGTAAGAGGAAGTGTTATAAACACAAGGCCAAGGCCCTGGACACTTAGCAGGTTTGGAAGAGCTGTCAATACCAAATTCGTCTATGGCTTTTCCAAGGCTGAAATAGCAGCTTTTATATAGAAAAGAGAAGCTGAGGGAAGGGAAGTGGAAGCCCAGCCCTTGGGCTGAAGAGCTTTAGCTAGTGAGAAGTACTGAGTGAGCTTTGTCCTGGGTTTCTTTGAGATGTGACGTTGAGTTGAGAGTGAAGATTGCCCATCACATTTTTCTCAGACTAGAGTGAATAGAGATGAACAATTCTGCCCATTCTTCTCCAGAAATGAACTCTCAGACCTGCAAGAATGAATTTGGGGCTTGGGCGCTTCCTCCTTAGCTCTGAGCATGGTCTGCAGCTGGCAGCCATGGGACAGCTTCCTCAGGAGGCTCACCCTTCAGTGGAACTCAATGGCAGCAGGACTTTTCTCAGTTTCCTTTATGCGCCCATGTAATCGCCTTTATTAAGCCCCTTTCAACTAAAACCAGGCCAGGTGAACTGTTATTTGCAGATAAGAACCCTGACCATGACGATAATTATAGCAGTCTTGAAGCTGAGCAACTTTGCCCTCAAGAAATGCTTATCTGATGGGGGTCAGATGAAAAGCAACTGTAGGAGTCAGACCACTCCAGCAGTAGGAAGCATTGCTTTAAAAACCCTGGTCACATGGAAGAAAAAACTGGGCCAGCCTGGGAAGAACAAGTTTCTAATTACTAAGAGGAAGAGATTATGCATGTGTGGGGAAGAACAGACTAGTCTGGATGCTGCTATTACAGAAGCAAAGGTAGTGTGATAGTTAATTTCATATGTCAACTTTACTAGATCAACTGTGCCCAGATATTTGGCTTCAGTGGATGTCATCATGTAGCTATGAAATTAGTTATTATTCAGTTGTTTATTTATTCATTTGAATATTTGTATGTGTATATGCATGTATGTGTATGAGGGTGCTGTGCATATATACACATGGATGCCCGAAGATAGCCATGGGCATCCTTCTTCATGCTCAATAACATTTTCTTGTTTTTCCTTTTTATTTATTTGCTTGTTTTAGGAAGTGCTGAGAGAGACTCTCTCACTGTCCTAGTATTTGTCTACCAGAATAGGGGAGCCTCCCACAAGAGATCTACCATCTCCATCTTTCTACTACTAAGATTATAAATGCACACCAGCACAATCAGATTTTTTAAATTTTTGCTTTACTTATTTATTTAATGTGTAGGAATGTTTTGTCTATATGTATATATGTACATTTCATGCATGTCTAGTATCTGAAGAGGTTATATATCAATGCAAGCCACTTTGTGGGTATAAAAATTGAACTCTGATCTTCAAAAGAACAAGTGCTCTTAACAACTGAATCTTTTGTTCAGTCCCCACAACCAGATTTTGTTGCTTGGGTTCTGGGGATCAAACGTGCGGCAAGCTATTTACCAGTTGAGGTATCTCCTTGGTGTTTGTTGAGATGTGTCTCCTCTATTCCAAGCTGGCCTCAAACTCCCTGTATAGAACAAAGTGACTTTGGAACTACTGCTCCCCATCCAAAGTGCTGTGATTAAAGGTGTACATCTCCAGGCCAGATTTATGGATTTATAGATGTAATCCAGAGCTTCATGCGAACTAGGCAAGCACTCGTCCACTTAAATTTTGCCCTTTGCCCTCCTGAAGGCATTTTTTTAAAGTGATATTATACTGATCCGATTTGACTCCCTAACAAAGGTGGGCTTCACACAATCAGTTGAAAACCCTAAGAGAAAAAGATTGGCTGCAATGGAAGAGGGAGGTCTGTCTTCAGAACTTAAACAGGACTCTCTTGAGTCTCTATGCTATTGTATTCCACACAGAGCGACTCAGATTGGCAGCCTTTATAAAGGCAAGAGCCAATTCCTTTGAAATCTTTTCTCATATCCTCAGAGAAACAGAACTCTGACTAATCCAGACAGGGTTGGCTTAGGGAACCACATGTTCTCTAAAAAGAATGCCTTGTGTTCTGTGGCCACAGAGCTACAGAGTCTGAAATCATGACACTTTCTTATCCTATGAGTTGTTGAGTTACAACATCCCTGAGTTTCAGCACCTCTTAATTTTTCTAAGTATCTCCCAGTCAGTGATAAATAGGACACTAAGAAGCCTGGTGAATCATATGTTCAAACTCCCAAATTCCTCCGGCTTTCCCAGAGTCAAGCAGCCCTTCTCAATCTGTCTGATGAGACATGCCAATATGTCTTAAATTGTAGGACACATCCCAGTCTGGCAATGGCCTCTTACCATTTCTTTACAGGAGAACTAAGTTCTTGAGCCTGTAATGATTTGTCTTGCCACCCTGTCCAGAGTCTGTCATATATACACTCATCCCGCTCTGGTTTGGATCTGAACTCTGTCCTAAGGTTCATATGTTAAAGGATGGGTCACAATCTGTGGAATTCAGAGGTGGGGCTTTTGGTGATCACGGGTTCCTAAGCACTTTGACCTCTTCTATATCTTATCCCATTAATCTACTATGTGGTAGTGGTCTATCAAGAGATGATGGCAGCAAGGAGGTAAGTCTCACTTGAGAAAGCAGGACCCTGGTGAGGTGCCCTGGTCTATCTCTTCTCAGACTCAGAAGTGAAGGGGTAACTGACCATGAAGGGCTAAAATCATAAAACATAATATTTCCTTCTTGCTGATTTCCTCAGGTATTTTAGAACAGTAACGGAAAGCTGACAAATGCACACATCAATTAAAAATAAATAAATAAATTATAAATAAATAAATAAATAAACAAAATAAGCATGTCTAATGAGATGAATCGGGAGGTAAACGTACTTGCTAATAAAACTGGTGACCTGAGTTCAAGTCCCAGGACCTGTATGGTGTATGGTAGCAGGAAAGAGTCAGCTCCCTCAGTTGTCTTCTGCCCATCACTCCATTGATGTGGTCAGCGCGCGCGTGCGCACGCGCACACGCACACGCGCGCGCGCGCGCGCACACACACACACACACACACACACACATACAAATACACTGAAAGAATCTCATTTGGAACAAGATACCCCAAGACGAAGGTCTCAGAAAAAAAAGGAGATTTTTTTGCCCAGAGATACAAAGGGGCAGGGAATAAGAGACAAAACGGGAGATAGAGGTTGAGGGAGAGGGGGAAAGGGGGCTTCTGGTTGCTGGAGTTCAATACTTTGAAAGCTGGACCTTGGTAGTCAGTCTCAGCAGGAGGAAGTACCCAAATAAAAGAATGGAACTTTTTGGCCAGCTTTAGGAATGTAATGTAATGGTTTTTAGCAAAGTAGAGGGAATGGGGGAGGAGAGCAAAAGGCCAACCCTGTCAGTACTGTTTGCTGTGCTGACAGAGCCCTTTACACACAAAAAAATAACTAAAATATAATAAAAAATATTTTTTTTAAAAAAACTTTATTTATTTGCCTGGAACTGGAACTACAGACAGTTGTTAGCTGCCATGTGGGTGCTGGGACTCGAACCCGGGTCCTCTGGAAGAGCAGCCGGTGCTCTTAACCGCTGAGCCATCTCTCCAGCCCCAAAAATATTTTTAATTGCTTATTAAAATGAAGGAATGCCAAGTGAGACAGGCATGGTGACTCACACATGTAATAGAATTCTGGAGGCTGGAGACAGAAGATTGCCACACACCTTGAAGACCAGACTAGGCAGTGTACTAAGTTGTAGGTCAGCTTGTATATATATATATATTTTATATATTTATATATATAAAATAAAACATGACAATCATATATATAATTACTAGAAACACCAACAACAAAACAGCAAAAATACTTCTGGTTCTGAAGAACAACAACAACAAAATATCAGGAAACTCTAAGACCTGAGTCAGTTAACATGAAACCCATGGATGAGGGACCCTTGAGAAAGAACTCCACAGGATCAACAGGCAGTGGTGGGTAAATCTATCCTCTGGCTTGTCAACAATATCAGAACAACTTTGAAAGGAATTGCATCATGAGAAAAGAAAATGCTCTTGAGTATTTCTGGACTTCAGCTTCGTGCAGAAGTTTGAACCTGGGAACTCAAACTCTTGTTATGGCTAGAATGCGAACCCAGGAGGTCAAACAGAGAATGAATTTTGAAGACCCAGTTGGTCAAATTAAGACCTAATGTTGAAACCTCCTACTTCTCAGAATTGTCTAGATAAACACAACAGCCAAAATCCCTGGATTAGACCCTGAGACAATAACTGCTGTGGTAGAAATAATCAAATGTCAACCTCAGGATCTAGTCTCTTTCCCAAAGCTTTAATCAAAATCAATAAGTATAAATCTATCACAGCAGAACATGTCTGTAATTCCTGAACTTGGAAGAAAAAGCAAGAAGATCAGAAGTTTAAGGTCATCCCTGACCAGTCAGAGATACATGAGACTCTGTTTCAAGAAAACAAACAGAGGCATACAAGATGGATCAGGAGGTAATGCTCATGCTTTGCAAGCCTGAAGACCTGAGTTTCATTGCTAAATTCTATGTGTGATAGAGTTATTATTGCTGTGGTAAAACCAGTATCAAAGTAATTTGGGAAGGAAAGGGTTTATTTAGTGTCTATATCAAAACTGGAAGATGTCAGGACAATCTCAAACAAGCCTGCAGGCAGGAGCTGCTTGCTAGCTTGCTCCCATGACTTTTCTAGCCTGCTTTCTTATAGCACTTGGGACCACCTGCCCCAGGTGGGTCTGCCCACAATGGAATGGCCCTCCACATCAATCACTATTTAAGATTAGGCCTTACAGGCCTGTAACTAGCCCAGTCTTACTGAGGAATTTTCTCAGTTGAGGCTTCTTTCTCTCCAGTGACTCCAGCTTGGGTCAAATTGACACAAAACTGACCAGCATATCATATAAAGGAAGAAGTAGAGATCGGCTCCACAAAATTGTTCCCTGATATCTACCTGGTGGAGCACATGTGCTCACACGACACACACACACACACCAAGATGGTTTGACTAGGTGGATGGTCAGCCCTGTGGAGCTAGAGTTGTTAACCTCTTTATCACAGTGACCCCAAGAACTGCTGATCCTTAAAAGAAAGGTTTGATCATCATTTCTGAAAGGGTTTATGCATGAGCCTATCATTCAGGCTTTTCCCTCTCTACACTGAGACCTCTATCTGAAGGCAGCCAGGGATAAGCATTAGCCCTGTCATGTGGCATCATAGACCTAAAGGACTATTCAGTCTTCTGGTAGCAGGTTAATTACACCAGGCTCCTACACCTAGAGAGAGTTGGAGTATATTACCTCTGCAACTACACATTTTAACTTTGCTTTTGTCCATTTGGTCTAGCAAGCTTTTCTCGGTCCCATTTCTGACCTTAACCAATTCCATTATAATTCAAAAATCAGTTCTGCTCCAAGACCTTATTTAATACCAAAATGATTAGGACACATGTTTTTGGGATGCTGCTATGGGCTGAATGTAAAACGTCTCCTGCAGGCTTACATGCTTGAACAGCTGGTCAAGTTGGTGGCTCTTGTCTGAGAGGTTGTGGAATGTTTTGGGGCCTAGTTGACAGGTGTAAGACTGTAAAGTCAGGACTTACAGTCTGTGGCACAGCCTTGGTTGCACAAAGCATCATTCTGTTTTCTGGTCTGCGGAAATATGAGCAAGCAGCTGCACGCTATGGAGTCAGCACAATGGGCCATATCTCCTCCAACTGTAGGCCAAATAAGTCCTTCTCCCTCTTAATTTACTTCTTGCTAGGCACTTGGTCACAGTGGCAGGAGAAGTAACTAAATCCATAAACATCAAGATGTCTAAGCAGAAGCAGTTGAGTTTATAACTAGTAAAATGACCCCCTTAGATCTGGTTCCTATTGGCAGCTATTTTCAAAGCTGGCTTGCTTTCCTAGAAGATAAAATGCATGCCACAAAGCAGTGGCTAATGCATGTGTTTCATGTTTTTATTTTTCTTCCAAGCCTGAATACACAGAGTTAGGAACCAAGAAAGGAAGCCAGGCATGAGAAGGCTAAGGCAGGAAGATCACCATATATTCCAAACCAATAAGTTCAAAGCCAGGAAGTACAGCCAGGAGCCATGTTTCTCAATGTCTCCTACATGGACCATTAATGAGAATTTTACCTGAACTGGCTAATAGCTTGATGGTACAGCACTTGCCTACTCATACTCCAGACCTGACTAAGCCCCAAGCATTTCAAGAAAAAGCTACTTAATAAGCTCTGAGCACAAGGTAGAAACAGAAAATATTGTTTTAAGACTCATGTTTCTATATAGTACTTCTAGCTATTGCTGTTATAAATGTGGATCAGGGTCCAGAGGACACCTGCTGAGATTTACAGGTTCTTGTGTCCCAGAATAAAGAATTGAGCAAGGAACACATGGATAGTGGTAGAAATGCAGATCTCTATCAGAAAGACAAAGCACACAGGAGAATGGAAGTAGCTAGAGAGCTGTATCACAGGCTTAAAAGCCACCATATCTTGAGGCTTTGTAGCTCATCGACAGAGCTGCTTTCTCCAGAGTTTAGAGAGTGTGATCTTGAGGGATTTAACTTGTTTCTTTTTTGTTTGTTTGTTTGTTTTGGTATGAAGCCATGGGTTGGGAGGCTTTACAGTCTTCCTCTGACATTCAGTCCTTCTGTGTGTTTTTCTTGATGCCCTTGAGCCTCAAGCTAATTTCTCTAACTCCAAGTTTACTGTCATAGTCCTTCCTAAACATGGGTAAGAAACTAAAGCTCCACACACAAGCATGCCTAGTACAGAACCAGCTCCCCCCTCCAAAAAAAAAAATAAAACTTTAAAATGCAGGTTAAGTGAATCAGCATTGGCCTAAAAACAAAAGCAATGTGTAATGGTTAATCAATGAAAAAAGATGTGAGTCATAGAAAACATTTGTGGAAAATACAGCTGGTTGTTTGATTGTTCTTGCTTTATTATGTCACTACGATTTGTATTTATAATTTAATGAATATAGTACAAATAATCAAGGCAGAAACAAATGTACACAATTATGGCTACACATATTAGACCTGGAAACAGTTTTGAATCTACTTTCTTGGTGACAGGGTAAAGTCACCTCATTAGGAAAAAAGGTTTTGTTTCTATTTAGGAGAGGTACTCCGGTGCATGCACATATATGAAGGTGCAAGTACATGAGTGTGCAGGTCCATGGGGAAGCCAGAAAACAACCTTTGGAGTCATTCTTCATGTGCCATCACATTTCTTTTTTAATTTGACATTTATTCTTCATTACTTATTTGGTGGTTGGGAGCATATATGCCACAGAATGTACATAGATACTGAAAGACAATTTTGGGATTTGGTTTTCTCTTTTCACTATGTGTATCTTAGCTGGAGTTTCTATTTCTATGATAAAACATGGTGATCTAACAGCTTGGGATGGAAAGGATTTATTTTAGCTTCTAACTGTCAGGATATATTCCATAACTGCTGGAAGTCAGGGCAGGAAAGTACAGGTGGGAACTGAAGCAGAGAGACTATGGAAGAGTGCTGTTTACTGGCTTCCTTCCCAAGGCTTGCTCAGCCTGCTTTCTTATAATACTCAGATATACCAATCCAAGGGTGGCTCCACACACAGTGAGGTGGGCTCTCCCCATCAATCATCAATCAAGAAATGCACTGCAGTTTTGCCCACATGCCAATGTAGTTGGGAAGTTTTCTCTTTGAAGATTTCCTCTTCTGTAACACATTGACAAAAAAAAAAAGAAAGAAAGAAAGAAAGAAAAAACAAACAAACAAAAACAACAACAAAAAAAAACCCAGTACAATGTGGGTTCCAGGGATCAAACTCAGGTCTTGAGGTCTGGTGGCAAGAACCTTTATCCACTGGGCCATTCTGCAGACTCACCCTTTTTAAAATAGGATCTCTCGCTGGGACTTGGGGGGTCATGGCTTAAATTAGGCAAACTGACCAATAAGGGAGCCCAGGTGCAACTTCTGTCTCTCTTCTCCAGCATTGAGAATACAAGTTTATGCTGCCTCTTCTGCTTTTTTATTGGTTCTTGGGAAGGGACTGACTGAGCCATTTTTCCTGCCCATGTTTCTATTTCCTATTAAGTCAAGAAAATGTATGCATGTCCAGGCTAATGAGTCTTTTGTGACTGTTTGAAATATTTTAAAGACTCTTCTTGCTTTTGATTATTTCTTACTGTGTCTTGCTTTCTTTAGATGAAACCTTAAAACAGTAACTTGATAGCTCTTAAAAATAGTGCAAGCTGGGCTGGGAACATATTGAACTAAATTGGTAGTATTTGCCTAGCAATCCTGAAGCCTTGCGTTTGATTCCTAGTACCATATAAACCAAGAGTGATAGTGCACATTGATAATCCCAGCATTCACAAGGTAAAGACAGAAGAATCAGGAGTTCATGGTTGTCTTGGGCTATATAGCAAGTTAGAGGCTAGCCTGTCCTACCTAGAGAAGATGGGGTGGCATACGTGAGCAGTTAACTACCTGACTTCTGCCCTAGGGGACAATGGAGTAGACTCAAAAACTGAATTTTGAATTGTATGAATGATTTGGAGACTTCTTATCTAGCACTGAGACACAGTTGTTCTAGGGTAAGCAGCAATTCTCTACCAGTTTCTTTCTCTTGAGGGTGGTTCTGGAAACAGTGGAGGTGACAGATGGCAGCTTTGACATTAGTCTGCTTCAGAGGTTTGCCTCAAATTATTATGCTTGGTAGCCTAATATGTTTCTCCAATTCCGATCCTGTGTAAGGGCAAATGTTTATCATTTGAACGAAAATACCTGTAATTGAATGTTTCTTTGGTTGACAACCAGCTCCCAAGTAAAGACACAGACACTAATTATTAATTATGAATGATCAGCCTCAGCTTAGTTTTGTCCCACTAGCTCTTTTAACTTCATTTAACTTATTTCTATTCGTCTACATTTTGCCTTGGACTTTTTACCTTTCTTTTACTATGTGTCCTACTTTCCTGCTTCCTCTATGTCTGGATGGCCTCTGGCATCTCTTTCTTCCTCAATCCTTCTCCCACCTCCCTGTCCAGACATCCAGCCTGTAACCGTCTCCCCCACTATTGGCCATTGAGCTTTTTATTAGACTAATCTGGTGCCTTAGACAGGCAAGGTAAAACAGCAGCCACCATTATATAATTAAACAAATGCAACACATCTTTGCATAGTAAAACAAATACCTCTGCAATTGAAAAGGTTGCTGTTGAAAACTTCAAGAGTTAAGCCAGGGCTCTATTCAGAGGGCATGCTGGGCGTACTTAGCAATGTCTGTTGCTTAAGTCAGAGTGGATTTCATTGTTTTTAGTTCTAGCCCACGGATCTGCCTGGAGAGGATACTGAACTAAGCCACCTTGGGACCTTGGGACTTCCTGCCCTTGCTGGGGAGAAAACAAGGAGATGGGAGAAGAGAGAGTGACTGTGAGAGGCAGGAGAGGGAAGTGAGTTTGTGCAAGGGGATACATGGATATGAGACTTTATTCATAATAAAAAAAAAACTCTAGCCCAATATTATGGGATTTTAGGAGTATAAAATTATATAACAATCTAAACCTTATTTGTAATCCCAGTACTTGGAAGGTGGAGGCAGGGGAATCAGGAGTTCAAAGTCAGACTCAGATATATTAGACCCTGTCTCAAAAAAGTTATATATACTCTTTCTGGTGGAGGAGTATGAAGATAATGCTCAGAAATGGCACATCGAAAGGGAAAGAAAAAGAAAATAAGTCCTTTGACCTCAAGTGGCTGAAGGAGAGAATGTATTTGATGTCTGCCACAACTTAGCAATCTTTCTGGTAAGGAAACCATCTGCTGGGTGGCTGGTGGAATGAAGGTAAAGATGAGTCCTCTCCTTATGTAGTCATGTTAGCTGCCCAGGATGTGGCCCAAAGATGCAAGGAGCTGGGCATCGTCCCCCTACATATCAACTGGGGGCAACAGGAAGGAAAAGGACCAAGATCACTGGACATGGAGCCCAATCAGCCTTCAGAGCTCTTGCTCTCTCAGGAATAAAGATTGGCCAGACTGAGCATCCTTTTTCACACTACTTGAAGAAAGGGGAGTTGTTGTGGTCATCATTTGTGAACAGGACTTCTCAAATTATTCTCTGTTAATAATTTGCTTTATGTAAGCTTTTTAAAAAGATATGTGTGTAGATGTATGTGTCTGTAGATATATGTATATATACTCAACAACCTAAATAGACCCTATGCACTATAATTATATATATAAAACATAGGATAACATATTCTATTCTGCATATGTATAAGCAAATATACATTTGCTTAGACTCATATAATCTGTTATGTCAATATTGGTTCTCTGAATATAGCCATATGTTTGTTATCTAAAGAATATTACTCACCCTGATGTTCTACATTGTTAATGAGGCTGAGAAATGAAAACACAGTAACTCATTATAACGTTTTTATAAACAGTGATTTATTGAAATATAGGTAAGTTTATGTATGTTAAACAAAATATTACCAGGAAAAATGTGTATGTAGAGAAAATAATAATTTGGCATCTATAAAAGTAATGTCACTCATTTGTATAATTATTCTAGGAGAGAGATATATAGCTGTGTGTGTTTAAACATCTGTGTTCTAGGCTATAAATATAAGCATTTGTCATATACTGCAAGAAGAATCCAACTCAAACCTTTTTGTCATTCTAATGTCTATGTTTAAGTACCATTACTTTCATTAAGTACTCTGCTTAGTTAAGAAAAAATGAGGAAAATATACTTGATCTTGAGGTGCAGAGATAAACCTAGTAGTCTCAGAAATGAAAAAAATTGATTATAATAACAGGAAATATGGCCACAAATAGTGTCACATGCCATGAAGAAAGTGCTATGTGCTCTGGGGTCTTGGGAGTCTGGAGAAGTGATATTGCAACTGAGACCTAAACATGACTCCATGTAGATAAGTGTAGAGTGTTTTCTCTGGGGGTATACAAGCATGTAAAAGGCCAAGAAGCACCACTATAAAAGAAGACAGTGCCACTGGAGAGGAAATGGAGCTCTGACACAGCTCTATTGCTCAATGAAGTGCTGGAATTCTAGATGCAGATTGCTGTACCCAGAGTTTTGTTTTGTTGTTTACCTTGGGCTTCAGGAACTGAATTTTACCATCAGACTTAAACACCTAATGCTTTTACTTGCTAATCCATCTTCTCATCTATATTTACAGAAAATTGTGATGAGTTGTGATATATACATATATATATATATATATATATATGTACATGGTAAAAAAAATCCTAGACACTATCACCTGACTGTAAACTTAAGAAATAGAGTGATAGAAAAGTGAAGGAAAATAGCCAAAACACAAAAACAAAACCTCCTTAGACTAGAACACAGATGAACATTTCAGTCTGGACACATTACATAAGCAGACTCAGTTGAATGTAGAAAATTCCCACGGAAGAAGTCATTATCAATACATGCCTTTTGTATGTAAAGTGTAGTGTGTTGTACATTAATGCTCTGTGGTGAGCTCCTGAAGCCTAGGGCTGGTATAGGGCCAGCTCACATGGAAAAACAGCCCTGGTCAATTACTCTTCTATTCACCTCTTGCACAGTAAGCATCCAGAAATGCAAGCATTCAGGAATGTTCTAGGAGAGGGTCAGAGTGTCATCAGTGAGCACACAGCGTGGAAGTTTCTGGACGGTGTAAAGTGATGAAGGAGTTGAAGGTGCATGGAACTCTTGAAAGACTCTCAGTGGAAGAAACCTCTGTGCGCATGAAGGCTGCTAAGTCTCCCTCCCTTTGGTCCCATCAACTCCCTGTGTGCATTAGCTACTCTACCACTCAAGGTGTTTTTCTTATCTTTGCAAACTCTGTCTCCCAATCAATGCAACCATCTTTATGAAGCAAGCCTCAAGCCACCTGTCTAAAACAGTAGTGCTAAATGAAGAAGTAAGAACTGTTCTGGAAGTGTCAGGGAAAGTCACAGTACACTTGACAAGAATGTCTTTTAAGTATTCAATACAGCTGATTTTCCTCAGTATTGGACCTGAATGGTGGCTGTTGGCTAAACACCTGCAGCACTTACATTTGAAAGCCAAAGAGGGGTTCAGATGAATCTGTCTACCTTCATTACAGTTGCATTCAACGTGGCAAATACTTTTACAAGCAGAGGCACCTGGGAGCCAAATGCGAAATGGACAACATCCACTTCTAGTCATGGGGCATATTTAACACACACACACACACACACACACACACACACAAAAAAAAAAAAAAACAAAACAAAAAAAACAAAAAAAACAACCACATAAGGGCCAGATGATGGAAGACATGAATCAGAAACGTGCAGGAAGATTGCAATCTTCCAGAAAAGAGAAGCTCCTATGTCACCTGGCCTTCTTCCTGTAGGAGTTTTCCAGAGATTCTTTTAGAAAGGTGAAGCTCAGCAGAGCATGATCAATGGCAGACAGTGAACTATGGAAAGGCCTACATGACTAGAAGGAAGGGAGCAAACATCACAGGGGAAGGGTCTCAGAAATCTGCCTTAGCACCCTGGAAACAGCAGCTTAACAAGAATTACTGCAGAGTAGAAACTCCTTTGGAGCAAAGGGAGACCACAGGAAAGTGGAAACCAGAAAGACAAACAAGGAACAATGGAAGCAAAACCAGAGAAGAGAGAAAGGTGACTGCAGAGATATTTTGGGGTGACTTACAGAGGGCTTCATCAAATGGTTAGGGCTCAGCTGTGCTAAGAGCCTCCCAGTGGATACAACGCAGCTGAGTTCAAATCACCACAACCTACATAAAAGTCAGGGCCTGCCTGTCATCATGGCATTTGGCAGCATAGACTAAAAATGCCTTGACAAGCCGGCTAGAAAGACTGCACTGGTCCAACAGGACATCCTGGCAAGTCACCAAGGAAGACACTCAAAGGCATCCTCTGCCCTCTACACACACCTGCACGTGAGCACACAAGCACACATATACCAGATGCAAAATCCTTCTTTTTATGTGGCTAGAAAGATAGCTTAGCTGTTAATAAGTGCTTATTGCTCCTGCCTAGGGCCTGTGTTCAATTCCCAGTAGCCACATCAGATGTATCACAAACATGCATAATTTTAGCTCTAGGAAATTCAATGCCTCTCATTTCTGTGGGCACTTGCACTCACATGCACACACACACTATACATATATATTATTAAAAATAAATTTCAAGAATTAGATTCCAAATGCTAGTAGTCCTTAAGATAAGAAACCTGATGAAATATTAAAATACAATAAATTAACAAACTAAAAGTAAAACATTAAAATAAGTTTATTTATTTTAAATGTAGTAATATTTTTTGAGACTTTGTAGCCCAGGCTCTTCATTCAACTTGATATGCAGACTAGTCTAGCCTTTTACTGAAGGCATTCCTTCTGCCTTAGCTTTCCAGGTACTGCAATTACAGACTTGAGCAGTATATCCATCAAATAAGACTAATTTAGATTATGACATAACAAAAAGTTTAAAAGTAAAAACACCTGGCATGAGCCCATGCCCGTAGTCCCAACACTTAGGAGGTATAAAAGGGAGGGTCAGGAGTTGAAAGTTATCCTTGGCTACATGGTAAATTTGTGGTCAACCAGGGCTACATGTCTCAAAAAATCTAAAAGCAAAATACAGGAGTAAGCATCAAATAGAGCTTACTAACATACATTTCAGTGTATATCCAGTCACAAAAAGAACTTCTTCCCTTTGTGCTCTCAGTCAGTCTGAGGATTGTGGAGATAGGACCTACCACATCTGGCCTGATGTGGGCTGGGTGAGAATTAGCTGTGGATTGTTCCCTGTCCCTCTGATATTTCAAACTACTTTTATTAAATATATATCACCACACTTAATCCCCCCCCAAAAAAAAATTGCCTGAAAGTTAATACCCAGGCTTGTCTCTGGCCTCTTTGTGAATATGCACTCATGTGTTTGAGCACACACACAAATCCACATGAACACAGCCCATATATACACACACGGAAAGACAGTATCAAACATTATAAAATAGAAATTTCAAACAATCAAAAAGTTACAACTGAGGTTTTCAATGGGGAAAACTTTTGCCACAAAACTGTAAGAACTAATATTTGAATCCGAAGCACCCACATAAATGAGGTGGTCCAATTATAATCTCAGTGAGAGGAAGACAAGATATCCTTGAGGCAAGCTGGATCAGCTAGAAAATCTCAATATATACGGTGGAGAGTGATCATGGAAGACCACAGGTACTGATGTTAACTTCTGGCTTGCACATATCCTGAATACACATTCACTCACTCACACATACACCAATACATATGCAGACATGTATATATGCATCCATACCACACCCCGGTACACACATACAGACCAAAACAAAACAAAACCATCCCAACGATCTTTCATATGGATTCTAGAAAAAAAGAAATAAAAAAAAAAATGGTGTATAAGTATCACAGCTCTAAGGAAAAAGGTTTCCTTAATGGAGATGTTACAACTCTGAAAGGAAAGGTATCCCAGCAGTCAGAAGCCAGGGAATATCACAGTGTACATAACAATAAACCTCACACAAGAGATTTATTGGGAGAAACACAGGAGGGTGGCTGCCTCTGCTGAGGAGAAGCAGCCCAGAACTGAGCAGAAGGCAGGCTTATATAGGGTTTTGTGAGGGTAAGGCTTTCCAGATTTCCAGGGTGGGGATCAGTGGGATTTCCAGCCATGCCCAGGGATTCAAACTCAGGGACTGCTGAGATTTTGAGTTTAGAGATTGGTAGATTTTTGTATGTTTTCAAACCCAGAAGTAAACTCAAACCATTTACCCTACATGGGGAACTATTTTTAAGAACAAAAGTACAATGTTGAAGAAAGTTAGGAAGCTTCATAGTACATATGTGGCTGGTTACAGGCAGAGAAAGACAAATAAAATGAAATGTTCAAGAATTAACAGACGTCTTTAGTATACTATGGGGAGGAGTCATCTACAGTCTCTAGTTGAACACCTCAGATGTGGATGGCAACAGTGCAGGGGCACTAAGGACAACTCCACCACTGTCTTACATTGCATTCTTCTCAGTCTGGCAGTTCAGCCTGTGGGTCATGACCCCTTAGGGAGTTGAACAACCCTTTCACACAAGTAACCTAAGACCATGAGGAAACACAGATATTCACATTATGATTCATATTAGTAGCGAAATTACAGTTATGAAGTAGCAATAAAATAATTTTATGCTTGGGGATCACCACAATATGAAGAACTCTATTAAAGGGCCAAAACAATAGGAAGATTGAGAAGCACTGGCTTAAGACAATGATTTTAGGTTTTGAGGTTTTATTATGCTCTTTTGTCCTGTAAGCATCCATGTACTCAAGGTCCCTTACTATTTACTTTTAAAAATAAAACAGACTAAATCTTGACTCTGAATCACTATGCATTTCAAGAAAAAGATGTAAAGTATTGAGAATAAAAGTGAGTTAAAATATTTTCTCCCCCCTTTCTTTTTAAGAATATGAAAACACTGCATCTGCTTCCTAAGATCCCTCTGCTGCCCACTGGTTAGATACTCTGAAAACTGAAGGTGTGCTCTAGCTCTATCTTTTGTTTCATTCTCTCAGGAAGAGCCTCATTTCCATAGATACTTTATATTATCATATTTCCCATAGAAATAGAGAACTGAACCTGTCAGCTATGTGTGTACTTTTTTTTTTTTTTTTTTTTTTTTAGCACCTAGAAGAGTATCTGGCAAAATATCATAGACTTCAGAAGCTACAGGAGACTGAAATCTAACTGTAATCTGAATGGCCTGCTTGCCATTCCTCACATAGTACTTGCTTAAACAACAGGAAAAATTTCAACCAGACTTGAGAAAGAATAAAACATAAGTTTAAAAGACCCAATATGTTTGCTGAATAAACATGTTTGCCTCTAATCCTAGCATTTAGGAGTTGAAGTATGAGGCTCTCAAGTTCCAGAACACAGGATGGGTTCTAGTCAGACTACAGTTACAAAGTGAGACCCTCTCCTAAAAGTAAAACACAAAAAGAAAATCAAACCAACAGTTTAATAAATTTAAGGGCAAGAGATAATTTAAATTAGAAGTGAAAATTGTATTTTGAACATTTTACATGTATATTTTGTACAAAGAGCATAGCTGTGCCCCCCTCCATATTTTTATCACCCTTCCCATGCCCCTCAAACTCCATGGCTCCTCTCTCTCTCTCTCTCTCTCTCTCTCTCTCTCTCTCTCTCTCTCTCTCTCTCTGTGTATATCTATATATTCACATCAAAATATGAACAATGGGCCTGGAGGGAGACTTCTGTTAGTAAAAGGTTGTCCTATAAGCATGGGAACCTAGCTCAGTTCAGTCTCCAGTGTTTTAGCATAAAATTTTAAAGTGTATATGTTTATGTTGTATTTATTTAACTTTGTGAAACTGTGCTACTTTGCCTATCTAAAACACTTGATAGTCTAATAACAAACTGAACAGCCAAGATCAAGGCAGGAGGGAGAGCTAGGTGGGGCTAGTAGGCAGAAAGAACATACAGAAAGAGAAATCTGGAAGAAAAAAAAAAAGGAGCCAGAGAAGGAAGAGAGGTTCAGGGTCCAGCCACCGAGTTGCACAGTCAGCAACAGAGTAAAAAAGAAAGATTTACTGAAAAAGAAAATGGTAAAAGACCACAGACAAAAGGCAGATGGGGTAATTTAAGAAAAGCTGGCAAGAAACAAGACAAGCTAGGACCAGGCATTTATAAGTAAGAATAAGTCTTCATGAGTCATTTATTTGGAAGCTAGGCAGCAGCCCCCCCCCCAAAAGGATATGGCTTCTTTAACACTTTATGCCTGCTGGTGAGCCCTTGAGCAACCAGTATGTGAAACAGAAACAAAACATTAGTAAAAATGCCTGCCACAGCAAGAGCATCAGCATTCTAGAACTCTAGGAAGGTTAGATGTCGTTCCTGGTCAGACAAACCTCTGACCAGGCACAAGCTTTAGGCTTGGCTTTTATAGCCTGAGAAGTGGGTAGAGCCAGACACCAAAGCTGCAGGCAGAGGTCCATTCAGCTTAGCAATTTAAAGTTTGTTCATATGGCCCCAAAGGCTAAAAGATACATAATAAAAGAGGTTTAAACAGAAAAACCTCTACACAGGTTCCAGTGTATTTTAAATGTATATAGGCTTAAGAAAGAAAGAAAAGGAATATAGTCATAAAAAAAAATAGTTTATTTTTTTTTTAAAAAAAAAGGTCTCTAAAGAGAAAGAAAGAAAAAAGGCACATAAGATGGGAAATACACAGGAAGTCTTTATGTTATTGTATTAATTTTGTTTTTGATTGTTGAACAGCAAAGGACAACCACAAAGAGACCTGGATTGAGAGAGCAGTTGTTGAAATCAGCCTGTGTACTTAAAACTGTACAGCCTGTACCCTTAAAACATTTCCTTTTATTTAGACAAAAAGGAGAAAATGTTACAGGATATTATTTTAAGGTGTGTTAACTTTGTTTATTTGTATTTGTTTAACTCTGTGAAGCTTTGCTACTTTGCCAGTCTAAAACATCCCAGAATCTACATTTTAAAAGAAGCCAGGCTTGGTACCTCAGTCTTACAATTCCAGTGTCTGGAGGTGGAAACAAGTGGATAACTGAGGTTTTCTAGCCAGTCGGCCTAGCCTAATAAATGAGCTCCAGGCTGGTGAGAGGCCCTGTCCAAAAAAAAAAAAAAAAAAAAAAACAGTGAATAGCAAATTAAAATCAATGATATTAGGGATGGTTTTCATATCAAAATATTATGTTTGGACATTTATTTTTACTTTACAGGTCTTTTACTTCTATAGTATGTTTTCCAATTTTGTGTTTTTATGGGATTTCTGTAGATGCTAATGTATGTATTTCTGAGTCTGTATGTGGTTTTGTGCCTTTTCTTTGTAATAATCCAAACAGAAAATAATAAGACCACTACCACAGTTTTGAGTCAAACTTGAAGCAAGTTTTATTAAATACTGGAAGGGCAATGAACACTGGCCAGATCCATACTTGGGATTCCCAGAGAATGGCAGCCAATTACATTAGTTCAGTGCTTATAAAGGTGAAATTCATATGACTACATACTTCTCATCTTCATCTAATAGGGGGAAAGTGTACATCCTGAAGTACTTTCTGCCTACATAGTTCCCACCTATGTGTGCTCAAGCATATCCTGTGTATTTGGGACAACCAATCTTATTTATAGAAGTGAAAACACATGGCTTATTATCTTACATGAACAGCAGCCCCTAGCATTCTGGGAAGTTATCTGTCCTTGGGCAAGAGGTACTTACAGGTTAGAAACATTTCTGTTTCATAGATCTTTCTCTCTCAGTGTGTGTGTGTGTGTGTGTGTGTGTGTGTGTGTGTGTGTGTGTGTGTGTATTTCTAGACAACGTTTCTCTATGCAACAGCCCTGGCTGTCCTGAAACTCACAGAGATCTGCCTCCCAAATGTTATGATTAAAGACATATGCTGTTAGCATGTAAACACCGCCCAGCTTGCCTCCTGGGCATGGCCACGCGATTCCAGTGTCACCACACTGCAATGCGGCCTCGCCCCTCCCCACCTCTCCGAGCACCCCTCTCCCCTTTCTTTTCTATCTTTCTTTTCTCTCTCTCTTTCCTTCCTCACCTCCCTCACCCATTCCCTGGATATCCAGACCTCCACAAACTTAACATGGCCTCCTGGCAGCGTGGCAGCGTGTTCCATCCTTCTTCATGAAAAATACTAACATTGGTGCCATGACTCAGATAGCCCCTTCCTGGACTTAGGTGCTCATAAGTCTAAGAAAGCTTAATCTGAGGGTTGCTGCCAGGACTCGCCTTCCATTTGCTCAGTTGCAGCAGACATTTGCACACCAGCTCCGATTGGTAAGTTTTCCCCTGGCTTTCTCCGATACTGAAGCTTCTCCAAGGATCTTGCTCGCAGGGATATCCTAGGCGCCTATGGATTTTTGCCGGCAAACACCTCGAGATGGTGCGTCGGTGGACATTGTATAACCAATGGTTCTGTTTTTTGTTTTTGTTTTTACAGTGTCACCGTGGGTTGGGGTTATTCCCTGGAGCCCATCCCTCGAGTTGATGAATACTTGGGGATGATTGGTGTGTGGAGTTAGAGTGATGTCCCAGTGGATCATCCGGGAAACCGATGGGTGTTTTAGAGTGATGCCACTTCCTTGAGGATGCTGACTGAGTGAAGGTTCAGATCTAGCAAGCTCTCAAAACCCACTCTGAGCTTCGGTAGCAGAGAATAAGCCAGCGACCTTATCAAGTTTATCTGATTTTTGCACTAAATATTCCTTAGATTGCTATATTTTGCAACAACTAACTTTTCAAAACCAGCATACAGGCAAATGGAAAGGGTTTTTTCCTCTCTACTTCTAAACTTCCTCTTCCCACTCCTGTCTCAAAAACTTTTTCCATTTTGCCACATTCTCCCTAAAACTTTGGCATTTCAAATTCAACTGCTCACCCACTTCCAACCCTAAGTTTTATGAACAGCCATACTTATTATAAATATGATTCATCAGATTTTTACTCTGTGCTGTAAATCAATGCAACAAGGCACAGGGCGAGACTTCCCATAGCCCATTGCAGCACAAAGGAAAAAAGTGCAAGCCGGTAAGCTGGTCAAGAGGACGGTCTGATTCCAGCATGACAAAACCCACTACGGCCACCAGCCCAGGAGGTGGTCTGATTTCAGTAAGGCCAGACTCATCCACCACCCACCGCACCATGACACTTCACATCACTGTTTCGCTGCTGCTCTGCCTCTGCTCCAAAAAAGCCATTTTTAACCTGTCTCTGAGTTTTATTTCACGTCGCTTCAGAACCACTAGCAGCCCCGGCTTGATACCTTCTAAGAACCAAAGCAAACCAGGCCCAGCTCGTTCTGCTGCTTCCAGTTGCCTAATCTACAAGAACACTGAGACATTAA
Organism: Sigmodon hispidus; assembly: GCA_004025045.1. NCBI lineage: Eukaryota > Metazoa > Chordata > Mammalia > Rodentia > Cricetidae > Sigmodon > Sigmodon hispidus. The sequence continues at coordinate 45,163 of PVIH01006401.1, forward strand.
ACAGTGGCCAAGTCCATGGCATCCATGGTCTTTTAGGGTCAGCATAGCATCTTTCCAGAAACTTCTGACTTTCATAGTCTCCATTGAGAATCTGGGTGTTAGTCCGATGAGCCTTTATCCTTTGCAGCTCTTAATGTTCTTTCTTTATTCTGTATGTTTAGTGGTTTGATTGTTATGTGGCAAGGGGACTTGGGGGAGTCTAGTCTATTTAATATTCTGTAAGCTCATTGTATCCTTTTACATTGTGATGTTTAGGTATTCCTGTTGTAATACTGCTAGGTTCTGGTGGTGCCATATTGTCCTTTATGCTGTTAAATGTATTTTGTGCACTGACAGCTACCCACATCTTCTTCCAGTTAGTACAAGTGGTGTCTGTGTCTCAGGGAGCTGAACTTAGGCCATTGGCACTTTGTCTGATCAGGACTAGCAGAGTCTGTAACTCAGAGAGCTTGTCTTGGTCCAATCAGAGCTCTTCTTCCAATAGTGGCTGACAAATTGTGTGTATCAGAGAGCTTCTGAGGTCACAGGGGGATGGGTAGATTTAGGGGAGGGAGAGGGACTTGTAGATTGCAGGGTCCAATGGGGAATAATGTTATGGGAATGCCCACAAACTGTTCTCTGCTGGCCTACAACTTGGGCTGCAATGGATGAGAGTGGGGAGGCACAAGTTGTGCTCTTGTTCCTAGGTCCTAGAGGCTGGGCCACATCAAAGGTAGTGTTGTGGTTGGGGATGTCACTGCAACATGAGGAACTGTATTAAAGTGTTGCACCATTAGAAATGTTGAAAACCGTTGGTTTAAAGCTTTGATCAGCCATTTAGGGGAGTATTTTGGAAGAGATTATGAAAGTGTATGGCAGGCTTTCTTTTTTTTCTAGAAAAAAATAAGTGAGCCTTTATACCTGACCTGATATTAGATCTATAGTTCCACCAAAGACCTCTTCTCCCTGCTGTGCTTATCAATAATTCAGCTATTGTGGTACACAGAGGAAGTAGTTTATATTTAAAGAAAAAAATACCAAAAGCTGTGTGCTATATAGTAGATTACTACCTTTCCCACAATGAGTTCTAGTACATCAATGGTGCTTATTTCTTTTATGAGCAAGGGTTAGGGTTAGGGTTAGGGTTAGGGTCAGGGTTAGGGTTAGGGTTAGGGAAAGAGTATGTTATGAGCTCTGTTAATGACCTGTTCTGAAATGTTGCACCACAGTTAAATATAAAGTTGAAAGTTCAACAACTCTAGCTCATTCTCTAAACATTGCTTTATTTGAATGTGTATATAGTCACAGGATTCAAGAGTCTAAATACACACACACACACACACACACACACAATTTGTACAGAAGGTGAATATACAATGTTCATGTTTTGTATGACTAAGAATGCCATTGCAGGCACTAGACATTATTTTTACAGGCCATGTAAAACAATTTTAAGTCAGATTCCTTGTATTATTAAAAATTAATCCTTAATATGGTTTATACTTATAATTTGAGCACATAGGAAATAGAGGTTAAAATATCTCAAGTTCAAAGTCATCTTTAGCTATCAAGCAGTTTTGAGGTCAGCCTACGATACAAAAGACCCTCTCTCAAAAGTGGTGCATACAATTGTAATATTTCAAAATGTAGCTTGATTTTGAACAACTTGGAGGCTAGAATAGGGAGAATTTATTGGTCAAAAATATGAGAAGATACATCTTGCTATCTGCAGTCAGGACTATTCACAAGTGAAATCAAGCACACGCTGTTTTTTACTCTTCCTTTTAGAACCAACTGAAGAATCGAGGTACAAAATATGTAACTATAGCATTTCTACAATAAAGTGACACCAGTGCAAAGAATTACCAAAGGAGGGTCTGTGTCCTGAGATTCTCAGCTTTCAGAGACAGAAAGAAAATGCTACCAGTGAACTTCACATGATCTCTACCAGTTCATTTTTTTGTTTGTTTGGTTGTTCATTTATTTAACCTCCATCATCCTCTTTCTTTAACAAAGTCTCACTGTGTAGTATCTCAGGTGGATCTGAGACTGACTATGTAGCCCAAGCTGGCCATGAACTTACAGAGACTCTTTAGCCTCTGCCTTGTAAATGCAAGAGTGATAATCAATCTCTATCGTACCAGACTCACTGCATTGCTATTTTAAAACATCTTGGTTTTCTCCCAATTCTTGTGATGTGTTCTTTTCAACTTCCATAAAGCAATGTGGAGAGAGGCCTTGAGATGTAGCTCAGTGATAGTATGCTTGCTTGTCATGCACAAGGTCCTTGGTTCCATTCTCTGTATGGTGATGGTAAAGGTGGTGGTGATAGTGGTGGTGGTTTGTCATGATGACAGAAAAAGTTAAGGCAAATATATATGTAACAGATAACTTATTATATGGGCTGTTTGTTTTGTTTCTTCAGGGTAAATGGGAAAGTACCTAATACATTCCTACAAAAAGCCTCAGATTCCAGAAGCCAAAGGAAATCTTGTCTACTTCAAGGGCTGCCCATAAACACTGATAGAAAAAGGCCCAAATGGTTTCTTTGTTACTTTTGTTACTTAGTTTCTTCTATTTTAGTTGCTTTTCTAGTGCTTAAAGAGATGCTCTAATCAAGGCAATTTATAAAAGAAACAATTTATTGGGATCTACAGTTCCCAAGGGCAAATCCATGACTATTGTGGGAGGGAGCTTGGCATAGTGCTGATACAGAAGTTGAGAACTCATAACTGATTCACAAGCAGGAGGAAGAGAAAACAAAGCTATCTTGAAATGGCAGTGCTAGCTTTGAAAACCTCAAAGCCGACCCCAAGTGACACAACTCCTCTAACAAGACCACACCTCCTAATCCCTCCCAAACAATTCCACCAATTGAAAATTAAGCATTCAAGTGTATTGGCCTATGGGGTCACTGCCATTCAGATCACTATAGCTTTCATAGCTCTCGTGAAACCATTTTCTTGGAAGAGCTGGGGTGAATCTAAAATCCTGCTGGCAAAAAGAAGTTTCAAAAATGTGCTCCAAGGTTTCCAGCTATAAGACAGGGGAGACACAGGGTAAAGACAGACATGGAGACATACAGACAATGTTTTTCTCTTTTGTGTATTATCTAGTTAATGCAAGTAGCCCTGTTAGACTAGAATTAACTATGCATAGAGCAGGCAGGTTACTGTTTGGAGCAAGTTGAAGGTTGGGAAAAGCAAAGAGAGAAAAAGCAAAGCCTAAAGACAGAATAGATTAAATATGTATTTACTAGAAGTCTATTATGGCTCTTAAACAGGAAGGTTACATCAGTTAAAGCAGTCTGTTAGGAAAGGATGGACTTATTGGCTGTCTGGTGTTGTAGTGGAGACAAAAGAGAAAGGTAGAAACTGCAAATAGGGAATCCTCTTAGAAAACAACTTTAAGAATCCCCCAGTGACACTATGAACCTATTAATCACTGTACAAGTCAGGAGAAAACCTGACTAAAAGTCTTTGTGGCAGCTTTGGCCTCTAGACTAGAAGTATTCTGCTCTTATAGACATTGCAGTATCATCAGGCCGTGGTGGCACACACCTTTAATCCCAGCCCTCAGGAGACAGAGACAGGAGGATCTGTATGTTAGGCCAGCCTGACATACAGATCAAGTTCCAAGATAGCCAGGGATACACATCATCATCATCATCATCATCATCATCATCATTATCATCATCTAGTATCTTGTAGGGATACAGCTCAATTGGTAGGATGCTGCTCTACATGTAAAAAGTCCTGTACTTAATTTACACAATTGTATAAATTAGATGTGGTACTACACATCTATAATGCCAGCAAAACTGATAAAAATCTATTTTTATAATGAATTATTTCTTCTTCACCTCTGAAGGGCATCCTGCTTTCATTGGGTCCCATCTTTCAGTCTCCTGTATTCTGCATGCATATGTCATCCACAGGCCCATCAGTACATACATAGTCATTATGCAGCTCTTCACAGGGTCGTTCTGGAGACATAGTAGTTGATAATGTGAGAATTAGAATGGGTGCCTTACAGTGTGTGTGTGTGTTTGGGGGAGACAAACCAGAATGAAATGACAATATACATTAGAAGGTCAGAAGAGAAGCAACTGGTAGAGTGCCCTCCTGCCTTTCTCTCTTCTTTCTTTCCTTCATTTTTTTCTATTTTTTTTTTAAACAAGGATGTAGCCAGAAGTTTTCCTGTGTCTCATAGTTGCTTTGTCTCAAATAAACACACAGAGGTTTATATTAATTACAAACTGTTTGGTCTAAAGCCTATTACTGGCTAGCTCTTGCATCTTAAATTAATCCACCTCTATTAATCTACATATTGCCACATGGCTGCTGACTTACCAGTACTTTCACATCTTGCTTCTTGGCAGTTGGATTGCGTCTCCCAGACTGAAACTTTCTTCTCCTCTCCCTCTACTTAGATTTTCAGCCTGGATGTAAGCTGTCTTGCCATGGGCCAAAACATCTTTTTATTAACCACCAGTAGCAACACATATTCACAGTGTACAGAAAGACCATCTCATAGCACAAGGACTCATATAGACCTGGTGACCAGATTGACAAAGGATGACCTTGAACTTCTTTGATCCTCTTGCTTTCTTTCCACTTCAGAGTTTGAGGATTATAGGTGTTGCTACCCAGTTTAGGCAGTGCCAAGTCTGGAACCCATGGTTTTGCTTGTGCTATGCAGGCACTCTACTCCCGGAGCCACAACTCCACTGCCCTTCATGAATCTCTTATCTCAACCTATTTCCAACTTTCATTGCAATTTTTCATTATACTTTGTCTCAGCTAACAACAAATACCTACTTCCATGTCTGCCTTGTGATTTATCCATACATACAATATGAACACTCTGTTTCTAAAAAGTATTGCAAAAATGTAAACATACAAAAACCTGGGAGTTTCAGAATCTATCTGTCAAATGTTCAGTGAGACCACAAGCCTTCATAGCAGAACAGTTAGCATTTATAGAAGCTTACTTGATGAAGTCATAAAGTAAGACATGAGAGAAAACTAATATTGGAAATTAGAGGTTAGAAGTGAGGAAAAAGTTAAGGCTGGAATTGAAAGATTCATGAAAAATAAGTCTTTTTAGTGAAACTTGGAGGTCCTACAGACACAGGTGGACAGAGGGACTGATGTAGACTAAAATATTTTAAGAGAAATCTTGTGAAAGGAATATGAAACAGAAGAAATACAGAAACATAGAAGTTGGATCTCCTGGCCTCTCTCTTGGCTCTGATGCATGACCCTGATTCTAGGGTGTTGCCACTGCTACAAGAAGCCTTGTTGTACTGTGCTCCTCCATTGTATATTTAATAGAACTCTGAGTTCATCTGCATTTGCTTCTGAAACAGACCAACAATAACAGCTGACTACAAAGAAAAAAAATTAGCTCATCTCTATGGTTGGGATGATCTCTTGGTAGGAGGGTCAATGAAAAGTCATGTTGTTACCTATTCTTCTATATTTAAAATCACCTTAGCCTGAAAGAAATCTTTGTAAACTTTCACTTGAAAAACAGATGTTAATGACTGGATATGTAAAAAAGATACCTTATCATTCTAAGAGAGATTATATATTTAAAAAAAGAATGAATAGATGAAAGAAATGTGATATGTAATATACATATGTATCTTCAGCCACAAAGAATGAAGTTATGTTTTGAAAAAAAATAATCACAACTGGAGATGAACAAACAAAGCAAATTAAGGTCATCATAGATAAATATTATGTTTCCTAACACTTGCAGCTCTCAAATTTCATATAGATTCATATAATTCTGTGTGCATATATGACATCAAAATAGAAGTAAAGCTGTCTTGGGGATAGAGGAGTTGAAGTGATCAAAGAGAGATGAGATAAAGGAGATGCTCAACATGTATGAAAACTTTAAAAATAACAATTTAAAGCATAGATCAATTCTCGTGTATTGAAAAAAACTGAGTTGCAGTGTGTTTGAAAGTTTAGGATGCTAAACAGATTAAATAATAGCTTAAGGGCTTTATTTGAGAACTGTAAAAATGGCTCAGCAGTTGTAAGAATTTGCCTTTTACAGAGGACCCAAGTTAAACTTCCAGCCCTTACACTGGGCAGTTTATAACTGCCTGTAACTATAGCTCCAGAAATTCAATGGGCACTGTGTTCAGATGCACACAATTATGTATATACACATACCTATGTACACAATTAAAATAAATACATACAATTTTTTTTGAAAAGTTTAAATTAAATCTTTAACAAATTACATAATAGATTTAAATGACTGGCTAAATAAGAGGGAAGATTTGATCAGTTGCTCATCCTTCAGAGTAGGTCAGGAGATGGCTCAGCAAATTTGACTACCTATGCTGTTTAGTTTGTATCTGCCACGTTTAGTTTATTGAAACCTTATTTGTCTAGTGAAAAGACACCCTAACAGAGACTCCTTGGGACCCACAGTAAAAGAGGAGAACCAATTTTCCAAAATTGTCCTCTGATTTCTATAAGTGCACATATACATATAGGGCACATACAGCCCTAAGCTTCCAGCCCTTACCCAGCCCATCATACAGGTGCACACAAAATAATAAGAAAAATAAAAGGTAAAAAGGTCTAAGTGTATGTATATGCAATTAGAGTAAAAAAGTTAAATGCCTATTTTTTCTTTATAGTACTTAATTTCTAATTAAATCATTGGAAAATGAAATTTGTATTCTACATTTGTCTGCCTGTGCAAGTCAAAATGACATAATTTAGTTAAAAATAATCAAGCTAGTTGGGCATGGTGGCACATGTCTTTAATACCAACATTCAGGAGGCAGAGGCAAATTGATCCAGAGGCCAGCCTGGTCTATAGAGTCAGTTAAAGAAAGCCATGGCCTTGTCTCAAATGCCCTTTCTCAAAGGAAAAAAAAAAAAAAAGCCAATAAACTCCCTAGATGGGAGTGGCCTAGGAATTACCCTTCAGAAGTTCACTGACTTTGGTGGTAATAGTAGCAACCAACTATAGTAATTAGTTTTGGACAGAAAGCACTACACACACACACACACACACACACACACAAACACACACACCACCTAACTAACCTATCTCCTGAAAATAGAAAAAAATTCAATAAATTCAACACAAAGAATATATTATAATGACTGTGGTAATTTAAATGAGAATGGCCCCCATAAGCTCACTAAGCTTAAAAGTTTGGTCACCAGTGGAACTGTTTAGGAAGGATTAGGGGATATGACTTTGTTGAAGTGGATGTGGTGTTTGTGGAAAAAGTTTGTCAATGGGGGTGGGCCTTACCAGGCTCTCTCGCTCTCTCTCTCTCTTGCCTTGAGAATCAGAATGTAAAGCTCTCAGATATTGTTCCAGAGCCATGCTTTCCACCATGATTATTATGAACTTATGCTCCAAAACTGTAATCAAACCCCCAAATTAAATGCCTTGGTTTGCCTTGGTCAGCCTTTGGTCATGGTGTCCTTTCACAGCAATAGAAAATTAATTTTAAAAAAATACCTTTTCATTTGCATATCCGTAGCTCTTCTAAAGTTTAGGCAAACATTGTCATTGGTCATGCTTTCAGTTTTTTAAAAAATATTTTTGTTTTAATGTGTATGTCTGTTATGCACTTGTGTATATTTGTTTGTGCATGTGTATATGTGTGTATGCATGCACATCCAGAGGTCAGAGGACAATTTTCTAGAATCAGCTCCTAAAATCTGCCCTAAAGATAAAATTCAAGTCTCTAGGCTTGGTAGCAGTTACCCCACTCACTGAGCAATCCTGCCAGAGACAACTATCCTTCCTTTTTTTTCTCTCTCACTCAGAATGGCATTGGACTAATATGAAGCTAAAGATGACTCTATACTCCTCCTGCCTTTGCTTTCCAAGTGCTGAGATATAAGTACTTGAGATGAACTTTTTAGGTCTTGTTTTGTTTCTGGTTTTGAGATGTGGTCTTTCTATGCTGTTTCCTCTGACAGGACTCAAGCTCTCAGAGTATGTTTTTCCTCAGTCTTATGAATGTGCATCATCATGCTGCTCATTCTGGACAGTGTATATGTGAGTGAGAAAACACTGATCATGAAGGCTATACAGGACAGAGTATGCTCAGCATTCAGCTATGCCTGTGGAAATGTACACTTCTCTGCCAGCAGGCATGCAGGGAATAGACAGTTTTCTGAGACAAGTGAAAAGACCACCTTGGAAAGATTCCTAGTGAATATTATGTTATGGTTCTGATGGAAAAAATGTCCAATCCTAATCTACCAATCTGGCCCTCCAGAAAGCATTAGAGGGAAAATTCCAACCTAAGGATCCCAGATACACCCATGAAACCACAAACAATCAATAATCCCACAGAAGAAAAGCCCAGAGAAAGGAAATACATACAAGCTACCACCAAAAATAACAGGAAATATCAATCAGTGGTCACTAATATCCCTTAATATCAATGGATTCAATTCACCTATAAAAAAACACACACTAACAAGATACAAAAACAGAAGCCATTCTTCTGCTGCATACAAGAAACATGTCTCAACCACAAAGGCAGATACAGGCTCAGAGTAAAGGATTGGGAAAAGATTTTCCAATCAAATAGCCCTAAGAAACAAGCTGGTGTTGCCATCCTAATATCTAATGAAGTAGACTTCAAACTAAAAACAATTAAAAGAGACCAGGACAAACATCTCAGTAAAAATTAATCAAGATAAGATCTCAATCCTGAATATTTATGCCCCTTAATATAAGGGCACCTATCTATGCAAAAGAAACACTACTAAAGCTCAAATCCCACATCAACTCTCATGCCCTAATAGTGGGAGACTTCAATACCCCACTTTCACCCTTGGATAGGTCAACCAGGCAGAGACTCAACAGAGAAATAAGGAGTATAACAGAGGTTATGATGCAAATGGATTCAATAGTTATAGAAGCTTCTATCCAAATACAAAGGCATATACATATTTCTCAGCACCACATGGAACTTTCTCTAAAATTGACCACATAATTGGTCATGAAGCAAATATCAATAGATACAAAAAAGTGAAAATAATCTCTTGTATCATATCTGACCACCAGGGCCTAAAGTTAGAGTTTAACAACATCAAGAATCCCAGAAAGCCTACCAACTCATGGAAACTAACATCATTCAACTGAATCACCTCTGGGTCAAGGAAGAAATTAAGAGAGAAATCAAAGTCTTTCTAGAATTTAATGAAAATGAATCCACAACATACCAAATGCAAATCAAAACAACTTTGAGATACCACCTGACACCTGTCAGATTGGCTAAGATAAAAGGCACAGATGACAGCCTGTGCTGGAGAAGTTGTGAAGCAAGGGGAACACTCCTCCATTGTTGGTAGGAATGTAAGCTTGTTCAACCACTATGGAATGCAGTATGGCAGTTTCTCAGAAAACTGGGAATCAATCTCCCCAAGAACCCAGCAATACCACTCTTATGCTTATACCCTAAAAATGCACATTCACACCCCAAAAGCATTAGCTCAACTATGGTCATAGCAGCATTATTCATAATAGCAACAACCTGGAAACAACCTAGATGCCCCTCAGCTGAGGAATGGATTAACAAGCTGTGGTACATCTACACAATTACTGTTCAGTAGTAAGAAACAATAATATCCTAAAATTTGCAGGTAAATGGATGGACTTGGAGAATATCCTCCTGAGCGAGGTATCACAAACCCAGAAAAATAAGCAGGGGATATACTCACTTATTAGTGGACTTTAAACAAAAAGCAAAGCTCACCCAAGTTGCAAACCACAACCACTGAACAGCTTGGGATCTGAAGCACCTTGGACTGGCACCTTAGAGCCCATTCCCTCCAGAGGAACACCTGAGCCAGTCTTGATGTTGGGGTGAGGAAAGTGGATCTGCCTGGAGTGGGTGCTGAACTAAACCACCTTGGGTCCTTGAGACCTCCTGCCCTTCCTGGGGAGGAGATATGGAGATGGGGAGAAGAGAGAGTGTGACTGGGAGGGTAGGGGAAGGGGGTTTGGACAAGGGGATACATGGATAAAAAGTGAGACTTTATTCATAATAATAATAAGTATGCACACATAAGAGAGACAATAAATGGCTTGTCCCACTTCCTCTGTAATGGGGTGTGTATGTGCTTCCATGTGGATATGAATAAGAATGCTGGAGTGGGAGCTGGAGAGATCAGGGCTGCAATAAGGAAAGATTAGTCTTTAGTCCTTCCATTTTTGTTTGTAGACATCATTTCTCTGTGTAGCTCTGGCTATCCTAGAACTCAGGATGTAGACAAGGCTAGCCTCAAACTCACAGAGACCCAACTGTGCTTCTCTCTACCAAGTACTGGGATTGAAAGTGTGTGCTTAGTCCCATAGATCTTAAAAGATGAAGAGAAAAGACCTGAAGTAAAGCTGAAAGTCAGAACTGACAAATAGAGGAACTGAAAATTCAGTGAAAGATTAGGACAGAAAGAGGCCGAAAGCTGAATGGAGAACAGGGCTGAGTGAGGAATGCGTGAGAATGTAGGGTATCTGAGACAGCAGCATTAGGATGGAAACAAACGTTGGCCTTCAGAAAACTGCATAAGGGATCCAATTCTGAAGTCAATTTCAGTTCCTTGGTTAGGACTTCCAAGCACCTTAGGAGCATGGTATGGCTGGAAGAAAGGCAAAGAGAGAAGACTCAGCTGCCTGGCCTCAGTAGGGGCCTAGCTAGCTACACCAAGTGCTACTCAATAGGCTGAGTGCTAGAAGAGACATGAGGTTGTGTTCAGGAAATGAACAAGAACTGTCTCAAATTCTGTTGAGCTCCAGTGTTTTGCAAGAGAAAATATGGCCTACATCTGCAAGCTTGCTTTCACAACACCAAGACCAGGAGAGAATGGATTGCACAAGACTAGGGAGAGAATCGGCGTTTTTTGTGGTAACATGCAATGAGTCACCTAGAATCTAGGTCAGTTTAGTGTAGAAACTTTCTGGCCTACAATGTCCTTCTTGCCCAGAGTCCTTACAACCAAAGAAAGCATTTGACTGAAGAGCAGAGGAAAGCCATGGCTTTTATAACCCTCACTGACAAAAGAAGCCCTCATAGAAGTAAAAGCTTTCAGATTGAGAGGGGGTGGAAAGTTAGGAGTCGAGAGTAGTGATTGGCAAGCCTTCTAAGCACTGTTCACCTTTCAGACTAGAATAAAGGCTTTGCCCACCACTTCCACCTCCCCTTTTCCCATCTGGTCTTGCTTGTCATTGCGCTCCCCCGCCCCACGTTTGCAGGAAACTAGACTTATTTTCCTCAACTTGTCTATAAATGCTTCATTTTCTGAATACTGAATCATGCAAAGAAATTCTCCACTAAGAGACAAACACCACAGGCTGGAGATGACATGGTTTAGTGTTTAAGAACACTTCTGTATCAGCCAGTCAGTAGAGGGAGCGTGGGGAATTCTGCAGCAGAGGAGGAGAAAGAGTTGTAGGAGCCAGAGGGGTCAAGGACACCACAAGAAAACTCAGAATCAACTAACTAGGATTTGCTGGGGCTTACAGAGACCAAACCAAACACCAGACATCTGCATATATGCTCCATTTATATAGCTTGGTCCTTTTGTGGGACTGCTGACAGCGGGAGGAGGGGCTGTCTCTGACTCTTTGAACTCTACTCATACTGGATGCCTTGCCCAGCCTTAATACAAGGGGCAATGCTTAATCTTACTGCGACTTGATGTGCCATGGTTTGGTGATATCCACAGGAAGCCTGCTCTTTCTGAACAGGATGGGAGGAGGAGTGGATTGGGGGTGGGAACAGAGGTGCAGGATGGGACTGGAGAAGAGCAGAGAAGTGAAATAAACAAATAAAACTCTTGCTGCTCACGTAACCAGAGTTGAGTTTATAGCTCTGTCATCTCTCCAGAGGTGGCGGGACCTGGGAGAATGCAGCCCATAAATGAAGCGGACTAAAGTCTAATGCAATAGTCAACTTTACTCAGAGCCCCAAACAATATATAGTCTTAGGTTAAGAAAGGTCCCATGAGTTAAGGTTCCTCCGAGTTCAAGCTGTATACAATCATAAGGACACAGCACCTGTGGCAGAACCATGGTTTTTTTCACAGAGACATATAAAGGATAGTTTAAAAGTTTAATTAACAGGAACAAGCAATAATGAAAAAACTGAAGTAAACTCATTCCTATCTGCTATGCTTGGAAGGAACACAAAAACACATTCCAAGAATAATTTCTTGTTTTGAAGAAACTACATCACAAGGCTCTTGTCTTGTGTTTTGGAGTGTTCTCACAAGCACTCGGAATTCTCATGACTCTGTTCCTAGACCGCATTCCAGCAAGCATCCACATTAGGTGGCTCATAGCAACCTGTAACTCCAAGAGATCTGGCACTCGCTTTGGCTTTTGTGTGTACCTACGCGCGCGCGCGCGCGCGCGCGCGCGCACACACACACACACACACACACACACACACACACACAAATAAAAACAATTTTTTTAAATAAAAGAAACTCCTAAACTATATTTTTCTCTAACAAGGATATATATACACATATAAACAGTAGGATTACTTTCCAGTTACCAGTATTTGCTTTCTCTGTCTCCTTCCTTCCTTCCTTCCTTCCTTCCTTCCTTCCTTCCTCTTTCCTGTTCTCCTCTCATCTCCATTCTCTCTTTTGAGACAGGGTTTCAGTGTAGTAAAGGGTAACCCTAAATTTTATCTTTGTTTCTACCTCCTGAATTCCAGGCATGCACTACCACACTAGGTTTATGCAGAGGGAATCCAGAGCTTTCTTGAAAACTAGACAAGAAAGAACTCTATCAGCTGAATCACATCCCAGCCCAGTATTTTTTTTAAGCTGCAAGTTTCAAGGTTTAAGGTCACAGGAACTTGTCTTTGATTTGAAAAATCTAAAGATAAATACCATTTTAACTCTAAATACCACCCCTGGCCGATTCCTGTCATCTTCCCGACCACTCCTCTTCTACTTCCATGCCTTCAAAAACAGATCCGCTTTATTATTTATTATGTGTATGTCTGTAGCTGTGTATGTGTACGTGTATTTGAATGACTTTGGGGGCCAGAAGCGGGTGTTGGCTCTCCTGGAGCAGGAGATAAAGGCAGTCGAGAAAGACTGTTGTGCTCTGCTTGGGTTGGTGCTGGGAACCTGACTGGTGGTGCAGTGATGGGATGAAGAAAGAACAGACACACATCCAGCCAAGCTGGCATCTATCTAGTGGGCTATGCTTGTTCTAGTGGAGTGCCCCAGCTGTGGCAGCAGCCCATAGCCTTGTCAGGTTTATTATGTGCATCTGAATAGAGGAGGCAGGTTTCTGGTATACAGCAGGACAAAGAGACAGGTTCAGCTCCTCTCAGTAGGAGGGGTCTGTAGAATGGCAGTCTCGGGATGTAAACATCCTGGCAGAGGAAGAAATCATTGATAGTTTCTGTGCACACTGGTCAGTCATTGATAAACACTCATACTTGGAAATAGGAAGGCTTAACTATTATTTTGAACCTCACCAGGGCAAGGCTTGACCTTGGGTCTGAGGTATTGGAGTCCATGACATTGTTGTGACATTCTGGACAATTTACATTAACCTGTGACTTCATCCATTCTCCACAAATGAGAACACCTATTCTAAATACCCATTTCCCCCCTGATATCTTCAAATTTTCTGTTGGAAAAGAATAGGTAGTTGTATTAACATTCTTGGTTATGGTGGTTGTGATAAGTTTTGCTCACGCATCATTATGTTCCTGTTTTAGACTGAATCAAGTTGACATAGCTCATTTAAAATACTTACCAATGGCAAGATTTTACCATCAAGTATTATTGGCCAAAGCTCTGTGAGTTAGAACCACAAGCAGGAATAGAAATAGTTGAATATAGTCACATAGTCCTTACCCTAATTCTTCACATTCTCTGCTGTGTGAAATACTTAAATCAAATGGGTTAAACATCCATTTAAGACCCTGAGCTCTGAACTGTCTAGATTTAAATTTAAGCTTCTCTATTATTAGCTCAGTAACTTACGGAGATGTTTAACTGCCCTTCTGTCCTTCAACTAGTTCAACTTTTTTTTTTTTTTTTTTTTTTTAAACTTTATTTATTTATTTATTTTCCTTGGTGTTTGCCTTGGAATTACAGACAGTTGTTAGCTGCCATGTGGGTGCTGGGAATCGAACCCAGGTCCTCTGGAAGAGCAGACGGTGCTCTTAACCGCTGAACCATCTCTCCAGCCCCAACTAGTTCAACTTTTAATAGGGAAACAATTGGAAGTAATTGGTGACATGTAATACTTGTTATACCCAGTATATTACTTATTTCTCTTGTACCACTTGTTCACTCATTGTTAGCATTACTGATTTTTTAAGCCATTATCTATGTAAAATAATAGTATTATATAATAGTGAAATCAACATTCGGAGTGAGCTTAAAAAGGTTTTTAATTTAAAAAAGTTCTCTTGCTACTTTTTAATTCTCTCACATGAAAAGTTGCAAATAGCTTTTATCTCACAACTGACTGGTCAAAACTAATCAGATGGCCTCATTATGATTGCAATACACGAGTATCTGATTAATACATGTGAGTACTACACTACAAAGTGAATATTTTTTTAATCTTTGGAATATAAATGAATAAAATAAAAGACATATTTTTGTATTAGTGGAGGTAATATCAAATCATGTTAATTCATCTAATAAAATTTATAATTTCAGATACTAGCAATAAAATGATTCTACAGAAAAAATATTATGTACCGATGTTGCCATGTCTGTGTGTATCTGCTTGATATCCCCCCTCTCTGTGTGTGTTTATGCTCTGCATAAAACAATATTTAATCTGTGTTGATTGATAAGACATGAGATAAATATTTTCTATTACTAATATTCTAATCTCATATTTCTAAAAAGATTAGAGAAAAAGTGCTTCCTCAGAAAATATCCCAGAAAAACAGATGATAACTATTATCTTCTAACGCAGGTGGGACTTTGAGGCAGGGGAGCTGTCTAACATCATACAAGCAGGACTTTTCAGTGTTACCTGGGAATCAGGGGTGGGAAGGGAAAGAGATTTTCTTTCTACATAAGAGACATTTAGTCAGGAGTGTAGAGACTTTCACTAAGCCAGTGGTGATGGTTTTATTCTGGACACCTTTGTTGATCTTTTACTGTATCACTTATAACTAAAATTAATTTCTCTTTATTGAGAGTGTGATGGTTTTATAGATTCATGTTATGATATCTGTGTAGAGAAACACTAAAAATGCTAAGTTCAAAAAAAAAAAAAAAAAAAGAACAGAAAATATCCCAGAAGAGGCAGAAAGACTGTGAAAGCTTCATCAGGAAAGTTCCAGTTCCAGTATTGTGGAATGCTGTCTCTAGGCAGGGCATTGCACATTGCTCTTCTGAACTTACATCTGTGATTACCTCCCTTGGACCTGTTTAACACAGGATAGCCCCAGGATCCATCACCAAGGGGCAGGATCTCATGAAGAGCCATTCCCCCTAAGGAAGTAAGAACAGTCAGTGGTTGTACCAGTAGGGCAGGGAAAGAGGTATTTCCCTTAGTGATGTGGTTATTTCCCGAACCCAGAAAATAATCCCTCACTCAGATTCATATAAGCAACCCAAATTTATTTTATTTTTCTTCTTTAATTTTATTGTACTTAAAAAATAATTTTTATTTAAAAAATTTTCATACAATATATATTGAACATTTCCCCATCCCAATTCCTTCCAGATCCTCTGTACTACCCTATTTACCCAACTTTATGCTCTTTCTCTCAGTTTTGAAAAGAATAAGAAAGGGGGCTGAAGAGATGGCTCAGTGGTTAAGAGCACTGACTGTACATCCAGAGGATCTGAGTTTGATTCTGAGCATCCATATGACAGCTAACAACTGTCTGTAATTCCAAGATCTGACACCCTTACACAGTTATACATGCAGGCAATACACCAATTCACATAAAATAAAAACCGGAAAAAAAACCCCATAAAACTAAGTTTTTTAAAAAAGAACATAAGAAAGGAAAAATGTACAAAACCACAAAAATAAAAATCAAATAAGCAACAACAAAAAACCAAATAAAGCAAAAAATGCCCCCATTCCAGGTGTGCACATATATAAGTTATTTTGGAGCTATTCTGTGTTGGCCATCTACTCCAGGGCATGGGCCTGCCCTAGAATGTGATTGACATACTCACTGGCATAGAGCACTGGAGAAAGCTGGTTTTCCCTTTGCTAGCAGGGCATCAATTGCAAATACCACCTTGGTTAGAGTTAACTTTGTGCAGGTCTTGTGAATGCTGCCATAGACTCTGTGAATTCGTAAGTGCATTAGTCCTATTGGGTTTGGAAGACACTGTTTCCTTGGAGTTGGGGAAGGGGAAAATATGATCAAAATACATTGTATGAAAAAGATGTAAGTAAAAAGTTAATATATTGAAAAACAAATCTAAATCTTTTCTATCCTTAGCCATGTACCAGCAACCTGATAAGAACTCTGGCATGTTCTGTCAGATTAAATACATTGGAAACCTCTTATAAATATTTGGAAATTATGCCTTCCTGACAATTCAGATGTAAATTTTGTTGTTGTTTAAACTAAACTCTCTTTTGAGATTTAAGAACAATAAAACAGTATTTCCTGTTCTCAAAATTATGATATAAACACATTTTTAACTGTCTCCATTCTCTATAATTTGAATATCAAGGGTTCTTCTCCAGGAAATAAAGTACATTAATTTCAGCAATATTATACTACGTCATAACCTACAGAAATATTTGATGAAAGACAATGTAAAATTCAGGTCTCAGTACAGTAACAGCTTCTCATGAAATCATATTGTAAAAACTGTCTTATTTTGGATTGAGAATATGCTATACTTTGAGAACACAAAAATTGTACACAAAATACTCTATACATGTAAACTCCTCGGTATGCATATTATCTCTTGTTCTTTCTAAATGCTATCCTACACACACTTACATTTGTTTGCTGATATACATGTACACATTGTAGGCAAGTATCTGGATGTCAGGGAGAACATGCAATTATTTTTATCTCTGAGATTGGATGACCTTGTATTTTAAGGTTTCTTTTGTGGTTATAGAAGATCATGGTCAAAAACAACTTGAGGAAAAAAGAGTTTATTTCAGTTTACTCATTGCAAGTGTTACAGCTCTGGAGGGAAAGATATTGTTTTGTCTGGAAGTCAGACTATATCTGCAGTGGTGAAGGGAGGTATCCCAAATACCTGCAGCTGTGAGGATTCAGGCTGTACCTGAAACCGGGGGTTTGGTGGGGGATGGTCTCCCTGCAGCAGGATGTAGCAATCTTGAACTACGCTCCACTCCTTTAAGGCAGCTTCCCAGAAGATGTATCCATTTTTTCTACAGCTGGCTCCCCTAAGGAAATGTCCCTGCAAAGTTACTCATTTCTTATCAGCTCTGGCCCAAGATGTTACTTCTGTTTCAATCTGCTAAAAGGAAAACCCCTGCAGAAATGTAGCCTTCTCCTTAGGCTCCAAAGAAAAGTTGTTACTTCTGCTGTGCTTCAAAGGGAGTTTCCTAGCAGAAGTATACATTTCTTCTGCTTGGCGCCCCTCAGGGAACATCCCAAGCAGAGATTCTGCTCCTTGCTGGTGAAAGAAGATCTTCACCTAAAACTCTCTTAGGAAAGAAATTTATTTTGGAGGATGAATTCAGGAGCGTGGCTTCCTCTGCTAGAGTGCAGAAGAACAGCTACCAACTGAAGAAGCAGAGCGGCTTATATAGAGTTTTTTAGGGGCAGAGCTTTCCCAGAGAAAATATTTTCTGCTCAGGGATTGATTGGTTTTCCTGCTCACAGATTGGTTTTTTTTAGTTGGTCAGGGACAGAGTTGACACTGGTTTCAGGTCCAAACTGTGTTTCTTTCATTGGCCTGTTTTTTAGTCCTTTGGCTCCAGTTTCAGGGCCAGGGTGTATTTCCTTCATTGGCTCTGGGTTCAGGGTCAGAGTGCTAGATTTCATACTCAGGGTTTGGTTGGTTTTGTGTTCAGCTGGTCAGAGGCAGATTTTCTTTCTCTGGCGGCTGTGGTTCTAAGGCCAAGTGGGTTCAAGCTCAGAGTATATTTCTTTGGTTCTGGGTTCAGGGACAAAGAGTTTCTTTTACTGGCTCTTTTACTGGGTTCAGGGCCACAGTGTGTTTCTTTGGGTGGCCCTTTTATCCTACACTGGTAGTTCAGGAAAGTCAGGGCAGGAACTCGAGGCAGAAACGTAGAGGCAGGAACTAACATAGAGGTCATAGAGGAATGTTGCTCTCGAGCTTTCTCCACTTTGCTTGCTCAGTTCACTTTCTTATATAACTCAGGCCCACTTACCTGAGAATGACATCACCTTGTTAATCCCAAAGATTTGAGAAAAAAAGATTCAAATCAAAGCCAAATTACTTAAAAGCAAGCAATTAATTAAAGAAAGCCCCCCCCATTTTTTTCCCTGTACACAGACTGCCTCCAGCTCAGGTGGGGTTTGAGGGGTTAGCATTGGATGTGAGGAAGACAAGGTTTTTATAGCTTATGGGTAGGGGGTTTCCAAAGGGGGGATTTGATGGGCAAAGTGGGTAGGTTTATAGGAGCAGAACATAAGCATAACAAGCTAGTCATAAGATCTTTCTGAAACAAAGATATGATTGCAAGGTGGTGGTAACAAGATGATCATAACAATCTTTTGAAACAAAGATAGGGATGCAAGGTAGTTTTGAAACAGACATGGTTATTGTTTTCTAGAACAGGCAGAACGAACAATTTTTTAATTAAGGTTATAGGTGGGGCATAGCCCAATCTTTGAAAAACAGATTTAATCATAAACAGAAATTAACTTAGTCTGTCTTGACTATACAGTGATTTTGAAGCCTTATATGGAGGCTAGTTCATTAACCCACTGTGGGCTGGGTTCTCTCATAGTAATCACTATTCTAAACAATGTCCTGTAGATGTCCCTATATTAGATTTTCTACAGGCCAATATAATGGAGATATTTTCTCAAAGAAATTCCCATTTCCCAGATGACTCTCACTTGTGTTAAGCTGACAAAAATAACCAGAATACCTCTATTAATATTATACATTCTTAGTTAGCCTACTTTTTTTGTTTTTAGTAAATTTTTGATTTCATTACATAGAACTGAATGTTATTCCATTTTTATCTATTAGTTACTATTTTATCTGTCAATAGTTACTGTACTATTGCTGTGAAGAAACATCTTAGAAAGTGCTTTCACCATGCTTTATGAATGAGAGCAACTGACACTAACAGCCAGTGTACTCACATGTACAAAGTCACAAAGTATATTGACCTGTGATCACACATATTTAGCAGAATACATCCTTTAAAAAAACATTTTTTTTTTTAATTGAATCTCTGGGTATTTCACATCATGTATCCCAATTCCACTTATTTCCCAGTCCTTTCATAAACACTGTTCACTCTTGTAGCCTCCCCCACAAAAAGTTAATAATAAGCAAAAATTGGAAAAGAAAGAAAAACAACAACAACAAAATCTCATCAACTCCACTGGGCAAGAACTGGCTCCTCTATCAACTGCAGTGTTTCTGTGCATGTACCATTCCATTCCATCATTCATCATAATGGCATTGAAAGTTATCATGTATCATGCACTGTTGTGCTGAATCAGCTTTGCATGTGAATGTTCGTTTCAATGAATAAGTTGGGTTAGTTCAAGGCCTCTGGCTTCTGCTACATTGTTAATATTGGACCTTCATAGAGACTCCCAGATATCCTATTGCTGTCATGGGGAATCTTGCAGCTATGGATGCACAGGGCCAGTCCCTTCACGAGCTTCAGCAGTCCTAGATGGGGAAGGTGCTGGTATGGACCAACTTAAAGCCCTAGCAGGGCACTGTGAATAAAAGGAAACATTTATCTGGGCACAGTAGTATACACTTTTAATTTAATTGTGGGATAGAGGCAGGTTATTTGTCTCTGAGTTCAAAAATAAATAGGTAAATAAATAAAACATTTACACCAGGCTTGGTGGTGAATGCCTATAATCCCATTCCTCTGAAAGTGAAGTCAGGAGGATCAATTCAAGGTCAGCCTCAGCTACATAGTGAGTTTGAGATCAACCTGGGCTACTTGAAATCTTGTGTGGAAAAAACAAAACAAAACAAAACAAAAAAACACAGAACCAA
>PVIH01006401.1:65427-111839 GCA_004025045.1 Sigmodon hispidus
CACTCATCTTTTTTTTTTTTAAAGAAAGTTACATTTGTGTGTGTGTGTGTGTGTGTGTGTGTGTGTGTGTGTGTGTGTTGTACTCAAGTAGAGGTCAGAGGACAATTTTTGGGAGTCAGTTCTCTTGTTCCAATATGAGGTTCCTGAGACTGAGTCCAGAATGTCAAACTTCTTAGTGAGTCAGAAAATCATGTCTCCACTTCCTGCCTCCTTTGAACACCAGATGTGCACATCTGTGTCTCTTAACATTTTCCTGGGGATATCTCATACTCATCAAACTATAAAAACAAGCACTTTTTTTTTAAATTGCTCTTCTGTCTTCCTTATCTCTGCAAATGGAAACTTCATTCTTGGTCTAAACCCAATAATCATCTTTGTATTCTCCTTTTCAACCACATACCAAAAACTATCCCATCTTTTGTCATGGCAAGTGCATAGGTAAGCCAGGCACCTGTACTTCAAGTCCTCGGGGGCTGAGATAGGAAGAGCACAGAAGCTCAAGGCCAGCCTTTAAGCACTGTGAATTATGGGCCATTCTAGGAACAGAGTAAGACCTTGTCTGTACCCCACCTAATTTTTCTAATCAGTTCCAGACACCATCTCTCTGGGATCTGTGTGAGAGTCCTCAGCCAGCAGCACCCTCTCCCAGTTGTTCCTCTGTGTAAGAACCAGAACCCTCCCTCCCATTTGTTTTAAAGGAGGTAGGCCAAGCAATGTTTTTGCTCAATGCTTTCCATGTCTGAAGGGAAAGGCCCTTTCACCCTGTGCTTTATAGTAACCAAGTGACATTACCTATCTTCGTGTACATACTGTTCCCTCTACCTGTAATGCTGCTTTCCAGTGTCGTTAATGTTCTGCTCATGTGTCAATATAACTCAACAACTTTCTCTATCTGAAACAATGCACCATGTTCACTCCTCACCTTATTCTGCTTAAGCTTCCTTATGGCTTCACTTTTGAGTGTGGCTATCTGACTAGTTCTTGGTGTATGGAGGGAAAGTGAGAAGTGCAACCACCAGTGGCTGGCCTTGACTGGAAGAGCAAGAACTAGAAAAGCCATCTAAGTGCTTTGCTTGGAGGTGGTGTATGTACTGCAGAGTAGAACAGTCTGGCTCTTTTGTGTGTAAGTTTGTACATGTTTGTGTGAGTACATGAGTGTACATCTCTGTGTGTGATAAGTATGGAAGTACATGTACACATGAATGTGAAGTCAAAGAACATCATGCAGTTGCTTTTCTCCTGCCTTTACATGGATTCTGGAGACTGAACTCATCAGATTTGCACAGAAAGCACTTGCACTATACTTGATAAGTTAGCTAGCCCATGCCCAGCATTTGTGTGGGTGGTGAGGATCAAACTCAGGGCTTCATGCTTGCAAGCTAGGTCTTGACAGCTTATTTAAACACTCTTGAATATCAGCAGTAATAGGACAAACTTCTCCAAATCATTCTATATTATCTGTGACAAAAGGTAAAACATAATGCAACTTAGTTTATTCTTATTGTTTATTTTTAAGCAGTCTCACACAGCCCAGGATGAGCATAAATTTTATGTGCAGTTAGGATGGCCTTTGACAACTTATCTCCCTTTACTTTCTCTATGTAGTGCAGAGGATCAAACCCAGGCTTCATGCATGCTAGGTAAACAAGTGCTCTCCCAAATGAACCTACAAAACCTCAATTATGCAACATGGATATATTTTTTTTGAAAGATTTTTTATATTCTTAACCCCCACTTAGTGCATGACTTAGTAAACTCCATAAAGTACAAGTGCTGCTTGGTTCACTGTAAACAGTTTCTGAACTCCTTCTTACACTGAGCATAAATAATGTTTGTTGAATGATAACAAAACCATCCACACAATATGAAGCTTCTCAAGCTGTCAGAGTAGTGCTAGGCTGTCAATAAAGGTAGGAGTTTGGTGAGGCAGTGTGTGTTCTGACTTAATCACAAACAGGATACCACCTGATTTTTCCATAATCTGAGAGATACAAATAGCTTGTAAGGTAGGTGTGGCTTTTTCCTTTAAAGTTACTATTTTTAAAAATTATGTGTATGTGTGTATATGCATATGGATATGTTCAGTTGCCTGTAGAAGTCAGAGCATTGAGTCCCCTGGAGCTGAAATTATAGGTAGCTATGAGTCACTTGGCATAGGTGTTCGTAATTGCTAAGCCATCTTCCCTGACTTTTTTCTTTTCTTGGTTTTCAATACAAGGTTTCTCTGTGTAGCCTTGGCTGCCCTGTAACTCCATCTATAGACCAGGCTGGCCTCAGAGATCTGCCTGCCTCTGCTTCCCAAGTGCTAGGATTGAAGAGGGGCTTTTTTTTCTTGATAAAGAATCTTGGTTTGGTAGCCCTAGCTGGCCTGACTCTCCCTATATAACCCAAGCTGGCTTTGAAATTGTGCCAATTCTCCACCCTCAGTCCCCCTGGGTGATAGTTTTTGTTTGTTTTTTACTATCTCTTTCAATATAATTTTATTATTTTTATTGAAATAAAAGTTCTCAAGAGGGCTTGATTTTATTGAAGAGGCCTTGGAGTTAGCACAGAACACCAGATTGGCAGCACCAAGGATATTTATTTACCCCAAAAGGTTAAGTGGGCTGTCTCTGGGTCAGGCAAAGACAGCAGTGGCTGACTGACACATCATTCTAAGGGCTTTAACATGGGAAAAAAGGGGTGTCACTACCCTGGAAGGGTTGGGATGGCTATCTCCAACTGCCCAAAAGGAGAACAAAAGAAATGAAGTATATCAGGGTTCTTGTCATGTAGTCTAGAGGGTCTGAGAGACTGTATCAGGACTAAAATTTATAGAGTCTGATTACAGTTAAGAAGCACAAGGTCATGTTGATGAAGAAAGGTCATAAAAGTACACCCTGAACAGATGGAGAGAGAGTCACATGGTGAGATCTAGACTCTGTGGCTAAGCTGCCACAGTCTTGACAGATAGCTTGAGAGCCCAAGAACCACAGAACTACATAAGCCAGAAGGAAATAGAAACCCATCATAGTACACCAGAAGGATGAAGACTGTGAAGTTCAGCTGAAAGACACAGTTAATACATAGCACTAATATTTGTGGTAATAACCATCTTCTACATACTGTCAAGTTTGTTTTGAATGCATTAATTATGTGGGCTATATAATGTAAACATTTTTAAAAAATCATGGTTGTTTAAAATTTTGCTATATAATACTCCTTGGGTGAAGTTTTTTGAAGTAAGACAAGACAGGATTTGCTTATCCAGAGGGGTGTGTGTGTCTGTGTGTATAGTGATTTTCTTCTGAATTGGTAATAATTGCTTTTACCAGATGAACAATATCCCAGGACCTAAAACTTCATTTTTGAGATGAGGTCTCTTTATATAGTTCTAGTTGTCCTGGAATTCACTGCGTATACCAGGTTGGCCTTGAACTCAGTGATCCACTTGGATTTGTCTCCCAAGTACTGGCCTTAAAGATATGTGCCACCATGCCCAGTTAAAACTTATTTTCTTAAGAAAATTTACTCATTAGTTTTGAGAATAGCCCTAGAATTCTTTACACAGCAGAGGATGATTCCTTCTGATCCCTCTTTATTCAGCTCCCCAGTTCTTGAATTACAAGTGTGCAGGGTCAGGTTCTGTTTAGGCAGTGCTGAAGATGGCTCCTGGGAGCTAGGCCATCAAGTAGTTTTACCAACTGGGTTACTTTGAGATCCCCCACCCCTAATCCCTGCCAAATACAGTTTCTCTCACAGAAACAAAGCTCTACTTGCTTGTTTTCTGAGTGGTGGCATTAAAGTATACACCACCACCTGGCAAGAGATCTTTTTAAATGTCTCTTTCCTGTAGAAGTTCTTGGTAACAATTTGTCCTTTCTAGAAACACAGAACATTTATATCCAAGCTATTGAAAATTAGTAACAATTGTTACCAATTTGCCTAGGTCTGACCATTGCTTGAATTTCAGTGCAGTCTTTGATTTTGTGTGCTGGGAATTTGGAATGACTACTTTTGTGCTGCCACTCATTTATCTGAGTCTTTAAGATGCTGATGCTGGATTAATAGCTCATGTTAGGGTAGGAGTGCTTGCTACTTTTGCAGAAGACCGGGGAGTTTGGTTCAGTTGGGGTGGCTTATAACTAAATGACTGTAGTTCCAGTTCCAGTCAGAGAAGTGAAGCTGAGCTACTAAGATGACTTTGAAGGAGAAAAGCTTCACGGCACTCAGAAACCAGCACAGCCACCTAGAAGAAGTTTAGGGCAACCGAGGTACCTGGAAAGGACATGCTCCACCCTGTTGAGTTGCTTGCAGGCTGTGCAGTATGCTCCAAGTGTTTGTAAGCTGTTAATCATGCTAGGGTGGGCTTCGGTGATACAGCTGTCTTTGAGTCATTTCTGCTTCTGTAAGTAACCCTAATAAAACTCATTGGCTCTCTAAGTTGGACTTTGGCCTGTTGTGGGTTCTCTACCTATTATGGGTGAGCTGAGTGTGTTTCATCTCCCAAAGAAAAGTTTTGTCACACAACACACACACACACAGACTGCACTTTCAGATGGGTATCTGCATGTAGAAACCAGAGCAGCCAAGGTCCAGGCTCAGTTAACATCCCTTTGAAGGTAGGCTCAAGCATTTTCCACATTTTTTTTTTTTTTTTTTTTAGGGGTGGGAAGTAGAGCATCTAAAATGCTAGAACTCCGGTGACTGTGTGTGTGAGTACAGGTGCAAACCTGTCACAGAGAGCATGAGCTCAGAGAGTAACCCTTCGGGACTCAGTTGTTTTGGGCCAGCGTGTTACTATGTAGCCCTGGCTGGCTTGGAGCTTACCAGGAGGTGGCCTCAAACCTGGTTGTCAGCCTCCCAAGTGCTGGGATGAAGGTGTGAACTCCAGGTCAGATGGCAGAGAAGCCTCCCACCTTGCCACTGGAGCATAGGAACTGAACTGAACTTAGGCTGTCAGGTGGCAGATCAGCCTGCTGAGCAACCGCAGAGGTCCAGGTAATGTTTAATAACAGTAAGATGACCTCTTGGCTCTTAGAAGAGTGAGCAGGTGCCAAGCAGTTGAGACCAGGCTGAGGAACACAGGGAAATCCTTCTCAGAAACAACAAAAACCAAATGAACCATGAGAAAAAACAAAACAAAACAAAAACCAATCAACAGACAAAACAAAAAGCTTCAAGGGTACTTTACTGGAACAAGTTTAACATATAGGCACCAACTTTGATTTCTGTCATGACATTTAAATAAAGCAGTTTCCGTCCTAAGACACTATGCCTAACAAATCCACACATTCTCATCACTCTCTGCATTTAGTGCACACAGGACAACCTCAGGAAGTAACCTGGGGCACAGCTAAGAACTGGCTGGAAGGAGTACTGCCTTTAGAAGAGAAGTCTCACAGGATGCTTAGGAATAATCTGCTTGGCCCTGATTGTAAAGACTGACACACATCTTTATCCACTCATAGTGAGGCTTCATTATCTTGTAGCTGTTGTCTGGGTCAAGGGTGGCAATCTCAGCTTGCCACCACACCCCACCACCTTAAAGTAGTTTAGAGGCTCACTGGGTGGTACAAAGAACCCTGGTTGTAGTGAGATATACTTACTGAAGAGAGGCTCATGCTGAGCAGACATATACCACTGGACAATTCCTTGCCAAATGAGAAGATACTACATCTTTGGGCAGCTGAAGGACTGAACTAGGCCTCCAGGAGTGTTTTGGAAACCTGATATCTAAATTCCCATCAGGCGACATTGTTTAATCTAACATTCCCTGTTTCACATGTGACTATACCTCCAAGGACACCTAGTCTCCGGCTCTTAACTTTTTGGTTGATAGGATATTTTCAACTCCACAGATTTCTTTTTGATGTCCTTTCCACACCCTTCCGGCGATCTTTGTCCTAACAGACAGCCAAGGAGGGGCCCATAGGGGACAGACAGTGATGTTGATTAAAAAAAAAAATCTAGTCTAGTTACCGAGTTTATTAGGATTGAGTCTATAGCCGTGAAAGTTACTTCAATCGATACTATATGTACATATGCACACACACACACACTCAAATATTCTGACAACTTGAAATCGGAACCTCTCACCTAAGAAGATTGCAAATACTATTTTTAAAGATATAGAAAAGAAAAGCAGTTTCAAATCATACGTTGGAATAAAAAAAGAAGGCGGTTTCTTATGCTCCAAGTTTCTGAGAAGTTCAGGAAGGTCAACACAATGTTTAAAATGTTTTTCGTGAAAATCAAAACACAAGCCCTCTGTAATCTCCAATCACTTTGTGACATTATTGGGCAGCCGAACTTTAGAAACCGCCTTCACGTGTCACAGGCATGCAGTTTATGTAGGAGATAAAACTCTCGTGGATGCCACACCGCGGTGCATACTTAGTGAACATTCATTCAGTCTACGGCTTTATTTCGCACAATGTGAACTGATCGACCAAACCTTCCCAACGGACCCAGAAGACAAGTCACACATTTGGACACACATACTTCCACAACAGCTTTGCGTTAGCACCAAACCCTTCTCGCCGCGTGCACGCCTCCCCCACGCGCCGTGCTCGTATCCCCTTCTGCAACTTGCTTCCGAAGGCAGATGAAGCACCTTTCCAGGTACACTTCCCAGCAGGCGTGTTTACACGCAAATGAGTGTGCAGCGCTTGGCATTGCGATGTCCATCCGGAGCCCGCGCAGAGCTGCCGCACCTGCCCGCTGCTTCCCGGGATTGGGCGGCAGCGACTTGCAGAGCTGGCCCGGGAGAGGGGATCGGAGCTGGCGCCACCCAGGCGGCAGGCAGGACAAGCCGGGCTGCGAGCTCTGGAATGAATGCGCCGCGAGCCCAGCCCCCAGCGCCGCCAGCGAGCGAGGGTGGGTGGAAGAAGAGCAGAGCGACCGAGGAAGTGGGAGAGTGGAGCCGCAAAGCTACTGCCGCCTCCCCCACCGCCGCGCAGGCCGCCTCTGTTGGGGCCCCGCCTCTCCGGCGCGCCCCTCCTCCCCGGCGCTCCTCCCCTCCTCCCCCTCCCAGGCTCAGGCTCCCTTCCCCCTCCCTCCTCCCCCTCCCTTCCTCCTCTAGGCTCCCCTCCCCCACCCGGAGTCCTCCTCACTTCCTCCCCTCCCCAACGCGCCCTTCCCCTCCCCCTCCCCCGCGGGCCCTCCTCCCCTCCCCCCTCTCGGTCCTCGCTCCCTCCTCCCTCCCCGCGCTCCCCGGCGCAGGCCGCTCGGGTTTGTTTTGCTGTGCGGCCGCCGCCGCCGCCGCCGCGGACCCGGAGCTCATTTGTGCCTGGCTGGTCCCCGCGCTCCCCGGTGCCGAGCCGGAGCCGTTGGCCGCTCGCGCGCTTGGCTCTCTCCCTTAGTAACAGCTCCCCTCTTGCCTCGGTGCTGCGCCCTGCCCCCGCGCCCCTCCCCCGCCGGACCCGCCGCACACGGCTGTCAGCGCCCGCACCCCAGGGCGCCTAGGGGGTGCAGACGGCGGCCAGGAGGGGAGCGCCGCGCGTCCGGGAGGGGACAGCGTCGCCAAGCAGGTGAGAGTGGGCCCGGGGCGCCGGGCGCTGCGAACTTGGCCTGGGCGCGGGGGAGGGGCGGCTGCGCTCACGTGCTGCCCCCCCTCCTCTCCCGGGTCGGGGTAGCCGGGCTGCGGGAGGCGCTCGGCCCTGGCGAGCAGGCGTGGGGGCGCAGGCTGGATGCGGGGCCGT
This sequence comes from Sigmodon hispidus, assembly GCA_004025045.1. Classification (NCBI taxonomy): domain Eukaryota; kingdom Metazoa; phylum Chordata; class Mammalia; order Rodentia; family Cricetidae; genus Sigmodon; species Sigmodon hispidus. Next base: position 73,110 of record PVIH01006401.1, read on the forward strand.
AGCTGCCCGAGGCTCGCCTAGCGGGGGAGCGGGCTGGCCACGGGATGGACGGCCGTCCGCTCTCGGGAGCGCGGGCTGCAGTCATCCGGTTGCGCTTCCCTCCGGGCCGCGGCGCGCCGCGCGGAGACCCCGGGCAGCGGCGGGGACTGCGGGCGGCTGTTGGGGCGCGGGAGGGGGAGGGGCGCGGCCCGGCCTCGCTCGCTCGGGACGCGCGTGTGGGCACCTTGGGTCTGTGGCCTCTCCAGGAGGAGGCCCTGGCCACAGCCTCGGTAAAGTTGGGTCAGAAGTGTATACAGTTGGCAAACTTATTGCCAGCTTCCTGGTAAGTTTTAGGGTGGCACACAAGTTACATTAGCTGGAGACTAGGTTGTTAGTGTTTGCTGGGTAACTTCCCCTTTGCAACCGATGTCTTTTTTTTTTTTTTTTGGAACAGGGACAGGCTTTCAATTACGTGTAATATTCCATGTTGAAAGGCATCTCGAGGCGAGCCATGCATGTATTAGTGTATGTTTGGTAATTTTGGAAGTTCTCAATTTGGATTAAATTGAGGTTGTGGAAATGGTCTGTTCTGTGTAACATTTGGATTGGGTGGCTTTTTAAGAAACGCTCTCTTTGTTGAGTTACCAAACACTGAAAATAATTTGGTGATCACACAGAAGTGTTGGAATGTAGCTAAACATGACATTTCCTCAGTCTGGAGTGTTTTTTTTTTTTTTTTCTTTTAAACCTTGGACTTCACAGGAGTCAGGGTGAAGGGTTTTCCTACCTATGTTATTTGCAGTTAATTAGGGAAGTTCACTGTTGGCTTTTTTGTTTCATATATAGGAACCTTGGACTAGTCTAAACACATAAGCATTTTTCCTTCTCTCCTTAAATCACTTGGGATAGTAGAAGGCTCCATCATACTGATTTAGCTAAAATGACTTGGAGTAAGTGTCTCCATGGCCCGTTGAAAGTAGTGAGTTTGGGATTTCCCTGTGTGATTCATGTTTAAGAGCCATGCTTATTGGAGTACTTCAGTAATCTTGACTTCCTGGGACTGTATGTTCTCACCACTTTAATAAGTTTACAGTCTGGGTAAGTAGGACATCCTTGTCTGCACAAAAACATTGTGTATCAGTTGGATTGACTCGTGGGAGTTAATGGCAAGCTTCCCAAATTATCATTGAGAGTTCTAGAAACAGTTGGCATTTACCTATGGGGGAGGGGTGGCAGGACAAAAAACGTGCCTGTAAGGAGTTAGGCAGGTCCTGTGTGCGGCTGGCTTCCTAGTCAAGGCTTTTCTGCTGTTTTGGAATATTTCTGCCAGTTTTGCTGTCCTGCAAGGCATGAAGTCTGTAATCACAAGCATTAAACACTCAAATCACTTTCCCTCTTTTCTGTAGTTTGAATAGTCAGATCTCTAATATTTAGGGCAAACACTAACTTGGGAAAAAACAATAATATGTGTAAAAAATTAAACAACTTATTCGTGTACCTTCACCTTCCTTAGAAGCACACTTCTAACCTGTTTATGTTGTTAGCATAGGGGACACTGGTAGTGAATGGAGCAGTTTCTTAAATTGGATGTGTTTTTTGGGCAGCAGTTGGGAATTGAGGCCTCATGCCAAGCAAGTGTTTTGCTACTGAGCTACAGCCCAACATTGAGATTATATTTTGTGTTCACTTTTGTCGAGACCATTAAACTTAACTTTTAACAGACCCAAAAATCCCTGTTGATACTTGGAGTCTATTTAACTAAGGTTTTTTTTTTGTTTTTTTTTGTTTTTTTTTGTTTTTTTTTTTCAAGATTGATTATCATAATATGGGTCTGCCAAGAAAACAAGGAACAAATGCTTAAGAAGCATTTTGAACTGGGCAGCTTTCAAGCCAGTGAGCAAAAAGGGTAGCCACTGCTTTATATACACGGGGTTTCTCATAAGAAGGGGTGTGCCAGGTGGATCTTAGGGAACTTCAGCCTGTTTAGTAAATGTGCTAGTTCACTTGTGATGAAGCCGTGTTGACCACTGTGTACAAATGAGTCTCCCCACACAGGGTATCTTAGGATGGAACGTTAGTGTGGAGATTTGCTAAGCACATCTAGATGGAATTAGTTGAGATAGTTTGTTACTTATATAAAAACAGGCAGAGAGAAATGCATTGGAAGTCGGAAACAATGGCAGAAACATTGGCACTGGTTAGGACTGTTTTTCTGGTCCATGTAAATTTGCCTCATTTACAGAAATAACATTTATTGTGTACATAATAAATTCCCTGAAGTGGGAAGAGGAAGGCAGTGAGCAGCAGACATTCACATTTTGTCCTCAGACCCTCCATTCCCTGTGGTTGTGTAGCTGTGCTGTCACCAACAGAAACTGATACTCAAGAGTTTCACTACTTTCTGCAATTGCCCCTTTACCAGAGAGCTGGAGGAAAGGACTCTGCACTCTCAGGTATAGAGAGAGGGGCCTGAGGTACAGCCTGTCACTTAGGTTGATCCTCTGTGTTCAGTTTGTAGTGTTTGCTTTCTCTGTGAGTGATGAAATGAAGTGCTCAGAAGGTAATTCTGATTAGGCCTTGAAGAGGGATTCCACTGTGGTCTTTCTGATCCTTCCTCCATACTCTTTCTAGGTAACCACATTTCCCTGCTGTTTGGATTTCTGAACTCCTGACAGACCCTGTGTTTCTAACTGGGACTGTAGTTCTGAGTCCCTCTGTCAGGTGATGTGGTGGATGGACAGGCAGTTCACGAGTCCCGCCTGTAGGCCTCCTGTTCTCTCTGAGTTGTGTCTTGTCTGTGGCTGTTTTTTTTAAAAATTAAAGGTAGCATGTCCAAATACTGGTGACAGAAAGAGAAGATTTAAGAGTAGAAAGCAAGAAGAATGTATCCAGGTGTCTTGAGAAGTGTGTATTTCTGAAAAACGTGTGAAAGAAAGGTCATACATGTTGTGTTGTAGTGCAGTGGTCTGAGCAAAGGCCCTTTTGGTTCTCTGTCCCTTAGATGCCTGTGACCTTGAGGATAGACTAGTGCTGTCATTGAAGTTTTCCCCCTTGTAGCATAATTGAGACAATGGAGTTGGTGTATGTGTAGTGTTCAGAACGGTGTTTGACTTGTCAAGGTGTGCTTTTGGTTGTGAAGTAATTTCTTTGTGTTAGGTTTTTTTTTTGTTGTTGTTGTTACTGCTTTACTGCTGTGGAGCATAATGTCACCTAAAAGCTTTGGGTAGATCTGTTTCCTGATTTTGTGGGCAACATTCTTGAAATAAACTTAGCATAATTTATTTATTCTCAAAGTTGTGATGGAGGCTTGCCTCATGAAGAATTACACTTCACTGTCAACACTGCCTGGGCCTATTTGTGTAGTACAGAGGTGGGTTCTCCCACCTTGGTTGATGTCACCCCTGACACTTGGTCTTAGGCTTCAAGTATTTGTACCACTGGAAACATTGTTAAGTTTTTAAATAAAAAAGAATTCTTGTAGCTGAGTGGCAGGACTTGTGGTCTGTCTTACAGGTGGGTGTTTTTCCTGCCTTCAGGCTTTGACAATTTGTGACTCTGTACTGTGTCTTCAGCTGTCACGGCAGCTTTCCTTAGGAGATTTGCTCAGGTCTGAGTCCCATCATTTTTTCCTTTGTACCACTAGTGCTCTGTGTCACATGTCTGTCAGGACTAGACTGGTGCTTGACAAGTCCTTGTGACAATTTGAGCAGCTGGTACCCTAAATTTAACTGAGGACAGAGGCTCAGGTAGTGAGGGGCAGGAGCAGTCTTAGGCACAGTGTGTGTGACTCTGAGGCTGGTGTCTCCTGGCAGTGAGTCCACAGGAAGTTTATGAATGTGGGAGGGTTTTAGGTTTGGTCTTTGCACTAATGGTCCTATTTTTCTGAACAGATTTCTTCTCTTATCTCTTGTACCTGTTGGCAGCGATATTTCTGCTGGTTTCCCTTACTTAGGAAAACCCTTAGTAGTTGCCTCTTGCCAGCTAGATGAAGTTGACAGGCTTCAGCCTGGCCTTTAGGGCTCGTTTCTACCTGTTTCTTTTCCAGTGCCCTCTCTTCTGGCTGGACTTTGCCAGCCTCTCAGATTCTGTTTTATTTGAGCCATTTCTTCCCTTTGGTTCCTTGGTCTAGTTTCAGCCTCACACTTCAAGAAGCTTCTTTTGCTTCCTGATTCCATGGCATTTAATGCATGTGACAGTCCCTTTCCTTTCTGTTGCTTCGTTTGTGGGGATTGGTCCCATTGTGCCATTGTGAGATACTCTGCCTCTAAGGGGAAGACCTGTCTTCCTTGGAGAATCCTGGAAGAGTGGGTTGTTTGTGTAAGGCCTGTGTTAAAATGACAGTGCTGTTCTTCCTGTTGCATTGATGAGCTAGTCTTCTTTCTGATTTAGTCTTCTAAGAGTGTTAGAGACACGAGGATGTTATTGCAATTTTAATGTTGCTGGAGTGGACAAGGGAGATAAACAGTTCATTCTTAGTTTTCAGTGAAAATGGGTTAGTTTTCACTTTTAACTGGAATCTATTTGCAATATTAAGGGAGAATGTGACTTCATTTTAGGAATTATTACCTTCTCTACTTCATCCAGTTGTACACACTGACTTTTCTTATCTGCAATGCCTGGGATACTGGGGTGTTTTGGATTGTTTTCCTTCAGATTTTATCATGTACATCATGGGATCTTGGGGGTAGGATCGCAGTGTGAACCTTTTGTTTCATGTGCCCCTGTACCACAGCCTAAAGTGATTTCATATTTAGTGTTGCCTACTTTTGCTGGTGCCTTGTTATCTGAGGTCAGGGTGGAGTTTGTGTTTGGGTCTGGATGATGATTAGGATTTTGGGAACATTTCAGTTTATGGGCTTTCTGTTCAACCTGTGTGTTTGCCGGGTATGATGCTTAAGATTCTGGGATTGGTATGTGGTAAGACAGGATGTCATGTAGTAGCCCAGGCTTCCTTTGACCTGAGTGTAGCTGAGGCTGGTTTTAACCTAATCCTTTTTCCACTTCTGCAGCTTTGCTGTTCAAGGTGTGCCAATGCAGCTGTTGGTGTCTTAGAAGTGTAAAGAACTTTGCCTTCTAGATATCTCTTATGTTTATTTCTTTTATAGTTCTCCTCTCCCTTTGTTTTTGTTTTTTTCTTTTGTTGTTGTTTTTAGAGACGGGCTTCTTTGTGTATCCTTGGCTGATCTGTAGGCCTGGTTGGCCTTGAATTCACAGCGATCCAATTGCTTTTGAGTCCAGAGTGCTGAGATTAAAGGAGTGTGCCTCCTGGCTTTGTTTTTGGAAAGGGTCTCCTTATACTGTATCCTGTTATGGCCAGGAACTTGTAGCATCCCTGCCTCTGTCTCCTAAATGCCACTACCACACTCTATTGAACCTAATATTTTTTTCTTGGTCTCTTTAACTTGTGCTTACCTCAGTAGTATACTTAAATAAAATTGTATTTTATTTGGTTATACCCTTCTGATGAATATTGGAACTTGATTTGAGCCATCACTTTTAACATTCAGCAGAGGTCTGTGTATTCAGTGTAAGTGGGTTTAATCTACCAGAATGTTGTTTTAGCCATTTTCCTTCCGAAGGTTTTTATGGCAAGATGATGTTGTATTCATTCTAACCTACCAGGGTAATTGACTCTTAGGGCAACTAATTCGATGTCATGTCCTTTCAAAATATTTAGTTTAGAGTTTAAAAATGTGTGCATTCCAGCATGATTTTGCATTGAGCAAAATGAGTTAAATGCTGCTTTGGAACTGTAGCTTAGAATGAACACAAAAGCATGCCCCACAGTGCTCAGGTACAGGAAGATCGGGCTCAAGAGACAAGAAATGGACACCAGCCAGTCACTGCCTCTAGTGTGTAGCCACCTCCTCCCCGGGTTTCATAAAGGAGGTAGAATTTCAAAATCTGGAGAGAACTTGGTGATGAATTCAGAGATGATCATTTTAGCATCTCAGTAGGTTATATTTTCTTCCTGTGGTTTAGAGACAAGGTATTTCTCTGTAGTGGTGTTTGACCTTGAACTCTTCACCATCCTTTGCCTCCCAACAGCTTGGGTTGCACATGTATCTATGAGAGCTGGCTCCAGTAATTATGCGAAATTGTACTCTGGGTGTTCAAACTTGCCCTCTTCCCACATATAAATGTCCAGGGTCTCATGTAACCCAGGCTAACTTTGAACTCTTATCCTCCTGCCTGTCTCTCAAATCATGGCATTGTAGGATGTGATACCTACCATTCTTGGCTCTTTTTCTATATTTTAAGTAAAGATATTCAAATGTTTAATTAGTGTAGTGATTTTTACTTTTGAGGAATTAGACATTAATCTTTGATTTTTTTCATTCCCTCTTTTTTTTTTTTCTTTGAGTTAGCTCCATGTAGTCCCAGGATAGCCTCCATCTCTCCATGTCTAGCTTGCTAGGCTAGCATTTGGGTTCTTTTTTTTTTTTTTTTTCTTTTGCTCTGGGTCAAAGGTGTTAGTGGTTTCTTTTCCATCGGTGTTCTGGAATGTGTGAAGTATTGTGAAGAGGTAATCAGTGATGAAGCAGGTTTGAAAGGTGTGAGGAAGGTTTGCTTTTGTTACTGTGCTTGCTTGGATAGTGGATCCAGTGCTAAGCCAACACATTTACATTGATTTTTAATTAGAACTGTTGTTGTTTTTGTATGTATGTTGTGTGCACTCCCACAGCTACTGCTTGCCTGCAGAAGTCAACTTCTGGGAGTCGGTGGAGTCAGTTTTCTCCTTCCACCCTTGTACCTGTTGTGTTCACATTTTCAGGCTTGGTGATAAGTGCCTATTTGCCCATGAAGTATCTTGCCAGCCCTTTTATTTTTATTATTTTTTTATTTTTTTCTGCAGTGCTGGGGATTGAACTCAACAGTGGTTAACTCCCCCCTCCCCCCAAAAAACCACCACCAACAAACAAACCAAAAAACAAAAACTAAAAACCAAAACCAAAACCTGTGGTTACAGAGGGGAAAATATTTTTCTTTTGTCAATTTATATGAAGGTAATGAAGTGATATTTTAACTAAGGTTTTCTCACTCATTCAGCTCACAATTGAGTTACTATGCTCCGTTTGTGACTTTTGTGTTGAAGTATCGAGTCTGTCAATTAAAAATACTAAACCTTTATTGCATTTATTTTGTATGTGAGTACTGGTGAGTGGGAGTGAGTGGATGTGCTAGACTAGGGGTCAGAGGACCCTTGCACTAATTTTGTCTGCTATGTGGGCTTCAGGGATCAGTCTGAGCCATTTGCCAGCTCCAACTCTGTTACTTATTTTTTATTTTTTGAGACAAAGTCTCATGTTAGCTCAGCTGGTCTTTATACAGCTGAGGATGGTCTTGACTTGTTGAGTTTCTTCTGCCTCCTAGATGCTAGGATTATAGGCATGTATCACCACGCCCAGCCCAGACTTCTGTAAAGTTATACTTTATCTAAATCCATATTTAATTATTGAGAGTGGAGCATAAGCCATGTTGCACATTGTGTGAAGGTCAAAGGGCAACTTGGGGGAATCAGTTCTTCCATGTGAGCCCTGGGGATCTGATTGAGATTTTGAAGCTTGGTAGTATATCTGCTGAGCCATCCTATCAGCCCTCAGTGAAGCATTTTTAATCTTTTAGACTGGGTGTGGTGGCATGTCTTTAATTCCAGCTAGGGAGGTAGAAGTACATGGATCTAAGTTCAAACCAGCTAGGTCTACATAGCCAGTGAGACTTTGTCTGAAAAGTAAAAATAAAAAGAAGAAAAAAAGAAGCTTTAATCTTTTAATTTGGGTAATGAGAAGATGGAAGAGGTAGGCACGGCAATCTTATCCCTACAATTTCCAAAGTTCAGGAGGCTTAGGCAGGAGGGTTGCACGTTTAGGGTGTTTCTGACTTGTATGGTGAGTCCTTACCTCAAAAGAAGCAACTTTTTAAGGATCTTCTGATTTCTCCCTACAATCCCTTTGTTATGAAAGAGCTAGGTCCATTTATTTCTGACAACACTTCATATACATTCCTTAGATTGACAGAATTAGAGTTGTTATATGATGAAACGTGTTGGAATTTTTTTGTTATTGGGTTTTGTTTTGTTTTCTTGTTTTTGAGACAGTTTTACTCTATACAGCTCTGGATAGCCTAGAATTTGTTTTCTTGACCAGGCTGGCCTTCAACTCACAGAAACTACTTACTTGTTCCTACTTCATAGATGCTGAGATAATGGCCTGTGCCACCACACCACATGTTGGTATTTATTGTAGCTGGGTCATCAGGCCATTGATGAATTTATGTTTTTTGAGTCTTGTTTAAAGTTGATAATTAAGAAATAAAAAGTCGTAGTTGTTTAGAAAAATTTAAGTAATCTTATTTCAAAGGAAGTACTTTGTCAGAGGTTTGGGGATGAGGTGAAAGCAAGTTTTCCTGGATTGGTAGTTAATTATGATAAATAATCTCTGGTTTGGTAGGATTTACATTGTTTTGTGAATTCTGCATGGATCTTTTTTTGACATGGAATTGTATTGACTCCATGGAAACATCCTGGTGTGATTTTGATTGCAGTTGCTGTCACAGTTGTGTCACTTGTACTTAGCCATGGCAGTTTAGATTACTGATGCAGATATTTGTGTACCTCATTTTCAGCCTCAGCTGGAGCAAGTGGAATGCCCTGTTTTCATGTTAAAGTCTGCTGCACTGGTGAGATGTCAGTCTTCCTGAGGCATTGCCTTCTGTTGCAGTACCTGGAAACTGGCATCAGACTTTGTCCAGCATGCTCCTGTGTGAAGAGCTGGCTCCAGCAGTGCTGCCTTGATTCCCGTTACTCCTATTTATCTGTGGATGGTTTGTGACATCATGTGACTATTACACTTGGTTTCCACATCTGCAAGTGTGGAAGGTAGTGAACAAAGGTAGTTCTTTGTTCACTTATTGGTTGTGAGGACTGAAATGAGAGTGCATGTAAAGTAGTTGATGTGGGGCCTGACAAAGTTCCTCCCTTAGTGCTAATGGCTGCCTCCAGGCCTTTAGAATATTAAAAATCTTTTTTCTCCCCAAAATGATGTGTTTGTGTGCTGAGCATAGTACCTTTGAGCAGTGTTCTCTGAGTAGGGAGTGGTGTGGGTGCTTTGGAGCCTTGTCACACTGGTTATGAGCCACCCAATGTGGGTGCTGAAACCATCTCTTCACCTACTGGTTGTTGGGAACCAGCAGAAGCTGTAGCTGCATAACTGAGAAGACATTTGGTGATTGTTAGTTTTTGTTTATGGATCATTTTAGAATGGATTTGGCATTGTAGAGTTTTGTTGTGTTTGAAATATGTAGGCATTTTTGTTTATTTATTTATTTTGAGGCAGTTTCTAATGTGGCTCATGTTGGCCTGTACGTTAGGTGGTGGAGGTTGACTTTGAACTTGAACATTTGATATTTCTAAGTTCTGAGATTATAGGATGTAATGCCCCAAATATGCTGCTTTATGTCGAGTTTGATAACACTGATATTTTAAGAAGAAGGTTGCCGCCTTAGGATGTAAGTTGTACTACTTTCTCTGGTCATTTTCAGGGTGCTTGTTAATCTTATGAAAACTCTGGTAATCATTAAAAGAAACTTGGACAAAACAGCATGATCTGTGTGTGCAAAAGTACCTGAAATGAGTAAGCAGGAAGGGACTGATAACAGGTGCTGCAATCATTATCTGTACTTTTCCTGTTTCTTTTAAAAAAAATTCTCCTCCTCTCTCTGTCTTGTGTGTGGCAGAGAGGAGGGGGGAGACAGGGGAAAGGAGGAGAGAGAGGAGAGACAGAGAAAGAGAATGAACATGAACAAGCCCCACTGAGTGAATTTTTGAAGTCAGAGGACAAGTTAGTGGAGTTGATCCCTTAGTTTTACATGATTTCCAGGGATGGAATTAGGTACCTGGCAAGCACCTTTACCTACTGAGCTATCTTGCCAGTCCTTATTTATCTCCTTAAAAAATTGCTTACCTGAGATGGGATCTTACTCTGTTGCCCAGATTGGTATTGAATTCAAGACAGTCTTCCCAGTTATTGGGACTAGAGGTATGATCACCATACCTGTCTTTTGTTTCCATTTCAAAGCATTTCTTTATTTTTGTTTTATCTTTTTAAATAAAATATAATTGCCATGGATCTTGCTCTGTAGCCATGTGTGGGTTGGATCTCTGTAGCCCAGGCTATGGCCTTCAACTCCTAATCCCCCTGCTTCACTCTCCTTAGGTTCTGGGATTACAGGTGTATGTTATCCTGTCTAGGTTAAAGACATTGTGTAAACTGACTGGGGAGATAGTGCAGTCAAGAAAATGTTTGTAATGCAAGCATGAGTGATCTGAGTTTGGCTTTTTCACTCTCACATAAAAAGCTGGGTGTACTGAATCCTAGTATTGAGTCAGGAGCAGGAGAATGCCTGGAGTCTACTGATCAATTCAGTATGGCCTTCTCCTTAAGATCCTTGTTTTGTGAGAAGACTCTTGTCTTTAAAAATGAAGTGGATAGCAAGCAGCAACCAGGGAAGATGCCCAGTACTGACCTCTCTCCCGCACATACATGTGCATACACAAAACATTATCTCGTTCCGTGTCTTCCCCGCCCCCCCTGGAAAAAAGACTTTTCTCCCTTTGGGATTTATTTCATCATAGTATTTTACTTTGCATTTTGATTGCATACTCCCAACTTCATGTTCATCTTTTTATTATTATTTTTGAACTCTGCCCAGTCTAATTTCTGCTCCCCATATGTACATTATTGTCCTGTCACCCACTGGAACATGGTTGACTTACCCTTAAATAAAACTCTCTTCCAGAAGCCATCAACCTTCATTATCAACTTTGGGAGGGTGGGGCCTAATGAGCCCCTCTCCGTTCTATCCTGGAAGGTTGACTGGCATTGATAATTATTATACAGGTCTTTGTTGTATTAGGTTTCTGGCCGGTCTTTGCCTTTTTTTAATTTTCTAACCCCCAGATCTAATGTCTTTTTTTTCCCCACTATCTATAATGACTTAGAACTAATATTGTAAACAAACACAAACATCCATAATCCATTTTTTGGAAATGTGGGTGTAGATCTCTAGGCTACTTCTGATGAATGGGGGCACTGGTAATCCCATGGGGATCCAAAGAAAAATTTAGGATTATGGACAAACCTTTAGTGAAGTAGTCTGTAAGGCTGGGTCATCTCAGCCAGTCTCCTTAAAGTTGTTTTAGATGAAGAGCTTAGTGGAAACTGCAGCAGAGGTGCTTTGAAATGCTGAATCATCTGGGCCATCCATTTCCATTGGCAACTTTTCGGGAAGGAAGGGTCTTCCTCGATCAAACTTTATTTTCTTTAACTGATGAATAAATCCATAGCTTCTCATTTTCTGTAGAAATAAAAAGAAAACCTCTTCTCCAAAGGAGCATATCTTTTGTTTTCAATTTTAATGTCAACTCATTTATTAAATATATAGTTTAGATAAATGCAGCAGTACTTATATTCAAATGGCATTTAGTAGCTTTAACAACTTCCTTTATAGTAAAAATACAGACAAGACAATAACATACAGTATCCAGACAATCTTTGTATTTTTCATCTTTACGTGGCTTATTTTTTTTTACTCTATTTCTTCTATTTTTTTTAAAGACTTTTTCTAACTTTTTTCTCTTTTTATTTTCTTTCTCAAGCCTATGTATATTTTAAACACACTCTAAACCATTTACAGTTTTTTTTTAAAAAAAATTCTGTCTTTACTGTATATCACTTATCTTTTCTGTTTCTGACCTTTGCTTGGCTAGGGTGCCTGACTCCACCCAGCTCCCTTTATTACTTTCTTCTTTCTGACCACACGTTTAATCTGCCAAGGTGTGGCTAAGGAATAAAGGTGTCATTTAGCTGTCCGTCTGGCCCTACCCAGCTCCTAGTCTAGTTTCCTAGTGTTTTTAGCCGGGTAGTGGTGGGACCCACAACTATCTCTCTGGGGGAATTTTAGGGTCCATATAATCACCAAGTAAAGCACTGCCATCTGCTGCTCATGAACTTCATTTGAGTATTTTGCAGCAGTGCCTCTCTTTTTAAAAGACTCACAAGTGTTTTTTGCCTCTAAGGCTGAATCAGGGAAGTCTCACATAAAAAAGCTGAGCCTCTGCTTGCCTTCAGCAAACAGAGCTGATCCAAGAAAACACTGCCACTAAGAAGCCATCTTTGATTCTGTTCCCTTTTGCCCGTGAGAACAGAAACCTTAAATCCACCATATGCAGCTTGTTTCTTATACTGAGTCTTCACTGAGACTTCGGGAACCAGCCTTGGTGCAGCTTAGCTGCACTGCAAAAGCCCACTGTTCTGTAGCCCAAGTCCACAGGCCTCACCAGGGTGTCTTTGTACACATAGCTCATGTGAGAGACTCAACTCCTGGAAGCTGTTTTTGGCTCTGCTTCTGTGCTCTAGAACTGTTTTTGATCTTTCTCAAGCTTCATGTGGGTGTATAACGCTCGTGTTGGGCAGCCATTTGTTGTATTAGGTTTCTGGCTGACCTTTCTGGCCTAGCCTTGAGATTGGGACCCACTCTCAGCCCCATTGCTGCTTAGGCCCAAATAATCACACATATACTTGTATTATTTTTATGCTGATTGACCTAGGGCCCAGGCATATAATTTGCTAACTCCTTCATCTGAACTTATTAACCCATCTTGTTCAGCCATGTGCCTCAATACCTTTTTTCAGAGCAACATTTCACTTCTTTGTTCTGCGTCTCATTGTCGTGTCTCCATCACATCTCTGTGGCATCTGTGTTGCCTCTGAGATATACCCAGACATTTTTCTTAGTCTGGTAGCCCTCCTGACACTTCCTGTTTTCCTTTGGCCAATCAGTTTAAACCAGTAGTCAGGACAATTATTTAGAGTGATAGGAAACAGTAGGATAACATAATCCCACTACAAGTTTTACATAAGCAATCATAGCTGCTGAGAATTTATGAGAGCATGATTTATGTTATGTTTAGAAGACACTGTTTAGCTTAGTTCTCCTAAAACTCTTAAAGTCTTTCCCTACCCACTCTTACGTAATGTTCTCTGAACCTTGGGTACCTATGGCTGAGCATTCCACAGACCCTCTCTCTATTCTGACTACTTGTGCATTAATTGTCCATCTATAGCACAAAGAAGTTTGTCTGATGAGGACTGAGAGCTGCACTAATATGTGGATATAGATATGTGGATCTAGAGGTGGCTTTATATTATGTCCTCTTAGTAACATAATAGTAGTAATATTACCCCTGTGGTTTAGAACTCTGAAATCATGGGTTCTTGGCCAAACTTAAGAGTGCCAGGCAAAAGTATCTTCCTGTGGAAGTGGCCTTGAATTCAGTAAAAAGGGAGAAAAGAAAAAAAGTTATTGGCTATCCCCATAACATAATATGTCACTATTAGACCCATCGACCTATCTTAACCAGGCCAGTTATTACTGTTAGGTTGTTATGTTGCTGCGTGCCTACCTTTAAAATCTCCAACCACGTGAGAGACTCTCCCTTTTCTCTTTCTCTGCCCCCACCCCACTCTTTCTCTCCCCCCTTTCCCCTCTTCCCCCTCCTTAATAAACCTAATATGGCAGCATGCTGGCGAGAGTTCTTTCACAAGCAAAATAGTAACAATTACTGTAGCTCAGAGATCACAACTGGTTAAGACTAATGACTTTTCTTCTCCAGCAGCCTTTATAGCAACTTCAGTACTATGAACGTGAGCAAACAGGAAAAGCTTTTCAGTTATACCAGCTTTACTTCCCCATGTCCTGTGACCATCTATCGGTCTGTCTGTCTGTCTATCTATCTATCTATCTATCTATCTATCTATCTATCTATCTATCTTATTTATTTTTTTGAAGTAGAGTTTTTTATGGTAACCACTCCAGTGTCTTGGAACCAATTTTGTAGACCAGGTTGGCCTCAGACTCACAGACATCCACCTATCTCTGTCTCCCAAGTGCTGGGATTAAAGGTGTTTGATATCACTGCCCAGCTCCTGTGACCAATTTTTATAAACCTATACATTGATTGTGATATTTAATAATTATCTTGTTATTAATTCAATGTATGTCGGGACTGTGGATTTATTTTGTCTTTTTTTTCTCCCTCTGGAGCTGAGGACTGAACCCTGGACCTTATACTTATTAGGCAAGCATTCTTCTACTGAGCTAAATCCCCAACTTTGGATTTCAAGTAATATAGAAATATAATTATCTAATTAGGAATTTAGAATCACTATGCAGAATGAGAATAACGTTGACATTATCCATGATAGGACATAGACAAAACATGATCACATTTATTGTCCCATGTCTTTGACTTATTAGCCCAGGCTTTCCCCAAGCTCCTGACCTTCCTGCCTCAGACTCCTGAGTGATAACATAGATGAGCCACCATGCTTGACTTTCTCTGAAAGTCCTATCTTGGGATCTGTGAATAGTAAGAACCCAAGAACAGCTATCTTCAGACATGTCCTCCATGCATTTGTTTACTCTTAGCAAGGTAGTGCCTTTCTGAGGACAATTGTTTTAACCCATTTTTCACCTCAAATAGGTTCCTTGCTCCTTGAATGCATGGTATTTAAAGTATAAGATTATGAGGCTCTGCTTGGGTGTCCTGCTCTGCAGGTTGGGCCACTTGCATGTAGAATCTTTTCTTTTGGCTTGGGAACAACTTAAGATAAGCTGTCAGAGCAAGGAATATTTCCAAAACTAGGGTAAAAGAACAAAGATCTAAGATTACCAGTTACAGCTGATTGAGTCATCATCTGGTCTTTTGCACTGGTCTGACTCCCTTGTTCTTTGTAATCTGGTTCTTTTAGTCCCCTCTTTCTTTTGATTCCTTAACCTGAAGCTGTTATAGTTTTGCTTTTTGCATCTAGTTTTTATATGAGCTCTTGATCTGCCATACACACACTCTTATAGCCTGCCCCTTCACTGTTGTGTGCATGTAAGGCTTGAGGCTGTGCATTACACAAGTAATTCTGTCTCCACTGGCTCTTCAGTCACTTAACTGTGTCAAGAAAGGAGCTGGTATTTCTTCCGGTGTCTGATGTTCAGTGTTGACTGATGGCAGTGTTCTGTCTTCATTTCATGACTGTAGGAGGAGAAAAGGGAGGGTCAGAATTGGGAGAAACAAAAGTAGCTCCCACGGTGGTGAGTTTGCCACATCCGTAGCTGTTGACACACACTTCCTAGATAATCCGAAACCTTAGATACTGGAGATGTATAGAGTAGGGAACAGGGTAAAGATTTGTAGTTAATTGAGCCTATAGGATCTGGAGTCTTCAAAACTGTTGTCAGAGGGAGCTTGCTGATTATTTTAGCATAACCAGATCTGCATTGGAGAGGACAGGGCTTCCAGTTTACAGTAGAACTAAAATATTGCCATAAAAAAACCTTCATTGATATTTACAAAGAATTAAAAAATTCACTAGTAAATTTTGTTTTTTTTTTTACTTGTCGTTGCAATGAGAAGTCTGTGCTGGCCCTTGGTGCCCTGCTGTGGCTCTGTGTGACAGTCAGGAGGGGTTGGTCCTGCAGGCCCTTCTTTCTGCATTCTCCTGTCTCCTCAGGTGGGTATCTTGACTCTGCTTGTTTATAGATGTGGTTTTGAGCACATTACTTCTCTGTCTTTTTCTCTCCATTTGCGTTAGCTTTGTGCAGAGCTGGCTGGCCTGTTTCATGCCTCCTTTGGCTTTCTTATTGTCCTTGCCAGATGACTCTAACAGTCTTGTGGATGGTTACACTGGTAGGCTGTTACCTTTGCTTTGACAAAGAGGCTTAGAAATGATTTCTAGAAGTTGCAAAGTGCCCCTCCCCCATTCTGAGACAATAGTTTACTTTTATCTTTGGACAAATATGTGGGTCAGTGAGGTGGCTTGGTGGGCAAGGATGCTTACCACCAAGACCCTGAGTTCAGTGAGAAAAACGACCCCACAACGTTGTCCTCTGACCTGCATGTGTGCACTGTGGTAGTCTTGTGCCCTTGTGCATATGTGACATCACATATATACACAAATAATGTAACAAAAATAAATGTGTACATAGTATAACAATGGTTTGAAGCTGTTAGTGTGGATAGGGCAAAGAAAGCTTCTGAGTTTGGAATAAAGAAAATTTTGGAAAATTTAATTTACCAATTTCCTTTCCTTTATTTGCAAAATACCTCATATTTCTCATGGGTTTAAGTAGAGTGGACAATTGAGGACAAGCTCAAAAGAGTGTTCCAGGGTGTGGAAGACAGGGAAGTTATATGGATGTAGTAGGACAGTTGCTCTTGCTCTGCATTGCTTTTTGCTCAAGTCTTGTTGGCAGCAAATATTCTTTAATTCTTTTAGGTTTTTATTTTTCTACTGGAAGTTGAATATTCATGAGAAATTAGCCTTTAATATTTTTATTAGCAGTTTAATATGGATTGTTAATTTTGATAATTTTTTGTTGATAGTTGTTTGGTTTTCTTTTAACCCCTCCCCCCATTGTTTGGGTTTTGAATATTCTGTTTTCTCTTTATAAATTCTGTTGTCTTAAGCATTGGACATTGTATAAATTGAAAAATTTAACCACTCCCTTGCTTTTATAGTGTATAGCAGAAACAGCTTTCTGTGCTGTTGTCTGGCACTGTGGAGTTGTCCCGTGAGGTCAGTCACCTTCCCTCCATTTTCTCAAAGGGCCACGTGTGTCTCAACAATGCAGAGTCAGAAGGAGGATCACAACTGGTAGCTAGCTTGCTCTACTCTACATAGTGAATCCTGGATAGATAGCCAGAGCTACATAGTGAAATTTAGTCCTGAAAAGCCAACCATCAAACAGAAAGGCTTAGAGTGGTGGTCCACCTGTAATCCTAGCCTTTTGGGGATGGATGCAGGAGGCACGAGGAGTCCAGTGAAACTGTAACTCAAGACAAAACAAGAAGAAAACCAATGTTAATAAATAAAACCCGACATGGGGGCAGTTTTATTGTGAGTACCCCCTTTCCCTCCCTGTACATGTGTTCTTATTTCACAGTGCATTCATTCCCTTTGGCCATGGCAGCTCTGTAAGCAGCCCAGGTATGCTTGCTCCCCCTCATCTTAGATGCCTTGTTCCTTTTGTTTGTCTCAGGCTCTGCCCTGAGATTGTCAAGTACATTGAAGTAACACCTAACCCATGTGACTGTCTATTGGTCCCTCTTTTCTGTTACCATTTTACCTTGAAGAATCCTTTCTCCGTTGATTACTTCAGCCCCTTTCTGCATAATCTAAACTTGATGAGAGTAGGGATGGGTTCTGTCTTCCTTGTGACTCCCCAGTACCTGGAACAGGACCTGCAGGTGTTCAGTGGGGAAAACTGATATTAAAATATTTGTGCTAAGATACTAGATTTTAATGGTACATTTTATTTTTCTCTGAAATAGGAGGTGGACTAAATATCATCAGCTATAATAAAGTGAGTTCAGCAAATTTTGTAGTTTACTTTTAGCCGCATTTACCTGTGATGTGGTGTTTAACGCTGATCTACTTCTTAAAGTTGGCAGTTAGAATCAGATTAGTTGTGTTGTAGAAGCCCCAAGCAAGCTTTTGGTTTGATTCAAAAAGGAGCCTCATTGGCATTTGGAGTATAGAAATCTTACTAAATTACTCTCCTGTGGAAAGAGCACCAGGTCAGCTGATCTGTCTGAACAACCAAACCAGGTCTGTCTGAGCACCAGGAATGTCTTTACCACAACAGCCTAGCTGATGATTCCTTCACCCACTGGAAGTATGACAGTATCTGAATTTGATGACTTTTTTACTTTACCTGTAAAATCTCTGCAGGATTTTGAGCAATGTAGGTGGGGAAGAGGCCCCATAGTTGTATCAGAAATGGTTTCTGGAGATAAGCTTGGGGACTGAAGTAGTAGATGGCCATTTATAGCAGGAAGGCTGGGCATTTAAGATTATCATTTTCTCAGAAGTGACACGAGTTTCTTCACCTCTGCCACCCAGATTTTTCAAGTGAACCTGTTTTTTAAATTAAAACCAAGGGTTGTCTTTTGATAGTAGCTGTAATTTTCTTCAGTCTGTGTAGGCAGTGCTGTGCTGACAGGGACCATCCTTAGAATGAGCTTCATGGGAGAGGTGTAGTAGTGTTGAAAGCACTTAGGGAATGCAGCGAGCTCTTTCTACAAATATGGGGGCCCTTGTAACTTCTGAGGAAGTTGATGTTATTAAGGTCTGTGCTTTACTATGTGTGGGCCTGCGTGAGTGCAGGTGTACACAGAGGCCACAGGCCTTGGAGCCTCTTCTGGAGCATGAGTTAAGCCACCTCCTGAGTGCTGGGAACCAAACTTGGTTTTTTTGTTTGTTTAGTTGTTTTTCTTTTCTTCTTACTGTTTTTGTTTCCCTTCGAAGCCCTGGCTGGCCTGAAACTCACTCTGTAGACCAGGCTGCCCTCAAACTCACAGATCTGCCTACTTCTGCTTCCCTAGAGGTAGGATGATAGGATTAAAGATGTGAGTCACCACATCCTGGCTGTTTTTTTGTGTTTTTAAGTTAGGGTTTCACTCTGTATTCCACTGTGGCCTGGTGCTCAGGCTAACCTCAAACGTGGGGACATCTTTTTGCCACCTTGACCTTATTGCTGGATGTTCTCAAGGTGAACTAGTGCATGTGGCTGCTTCTTGCTCTCCATTTGCTTCATCTTTAGTTCCCCAGACTGTGAGCTGTCCTCCCCATCTCATTACTCACAGCCCTTTAATTACATATATGACTAACCATGTTGATGAGATTACATGAAAGATGTACGCTGCTGATAACATTTCTCAGCACCTCGGTTAGAATTAGCCTCAAAGAAAAACTCATAGCTAGTTGAAGAGAAACTTGTACTAATTTCATGAGCAGTTTAGAGACATTAGTCACATCCTCTTAAACTGTAGAGACTACTAAAAGAGACACCAACCAACCAAACTCTGATTTGAGAATGATTTTTCTCTCCGATGCATGTGGGCAGGATGGTTTTGAAAATCAAATCAATGTTTAAGCATTAAGGTCTTATTTTGCTCTGTGTACACATTTTAGAAACATTGTATTAAAATGTTACATTAAATAATTTGAGAAAATCCATTACATTTGTAACTTTAAAAGCAAAATCACTTTATTATAGGTATATTATCTTTAAAATACTGAAAGTTTTAGGAGATGGCCCTTCTGATAGTCTGCACTTGTTAAAAGTGTTTTGTAGTGGACAGGTAATGAGTGATGTGTGAGTGGTAATGGGGAGGAAAAGAGAGTTTTGGTATAATTGTACCAGCTTGGTCTTTTCTGGCATAATTGTACCAGCTTGGTCTTTTCTGGCAAGTGGTTTAGTTTATATCTAGTACAAGAGGAGAGAGAGGCAGAAGCAGAAGGCAGGTGATCTGCTATTCTGCCAGAGTGCATCTTCTGTTTGAGGGAATTGGGGAGGATTTTTCTAAGCAAGACAGCCTGGTTTCAGCTTTCCAACTAGTGTGAGGTGGGGAAAGGATTCTAATTCCGCAGAGTAAGGAAGTTGAATTAGTACAGTGTGTGGCTGGTGTGGATGAGGCACACATTCTGGCTGTATTGTAACAGTGTTCTGATGTCTGTAGAAAGCATTGTTAACTCATGTCCCTCATTGAACTCAGTGGGTCACACAATAAGAAAGAGAATGTGGGAAAAGTACTTATAGAGAAGAAGCAAGGGGATGGGGAGTTGACAGGTAGAGTGTCAAGAGAGGATGTGTGTTAGAGTAGTCAGAATCCAGTACATTTATGAAATAAACATAAGCAGTATGGAATTCAGGAATCGGTGGAGGAAGAGCTCATTGCTGTGCTGTCTGGCTTGCACTGTGCCTTCATTTCTGGGGAACAGAAAAAGAAAGACTGGTCCATTGGCTAATGGACAGAGCTTAATTAGTAAGGTCAGAACTGAGAGAGAGTGCTGAACAGTGAGGATCCTTTGCATTCAAATGCCTTAACCAAGGGTCCTTAACCTAGCACCAGTTTGAGATTAGCCTAAGAGAGCTACTTATTGTTGCTGAATTCTACCTTAGTCACCTTAAGAGAAATTTTTATTTTGAGATGGTATTTCATGATGGCCTTGAATTTGATTGATGTAGCTGAGGATGACTTTAGTAGTCTTCCTGCTTTCACCTCCTAAGTGCTGGTATTACAGGCTGCTTATCCTAC
The DNA here is from genome assembly GCA_004025045.1 of Sigmodon hispidus. NCBI lineage: Eukaryota > Metazoa > Chordata > Mammalia > Rodentia > Cricetidae > Sigmodon > Sigmodon hispidus. Next base: position 93,241 of record PVIH01006401.1, read on the forward strand.
CTGGTTTTAAAGTCTGTTGTTTTTCTCCTTTGGAGTGTGTCCGGCCATAAGGTAAATGCCCTGCCTCAGAGCTACAGCTGTAACCTTTTACTAAAGATTTTAATTCCCCTCCCCCCAATTATCCTCTATACTTGATTATAATTGTGCAACTTGTTCTATAAGCTTGATAGTGTGAATTTATTTTATTTTGTGAGAATTTTAGGTTTGGAATAAGAATAATTGTAGAGGAAGGGTGACTTTTCTTTGTCCATTTAATCCCCCTTTCTTGGCTGTTACTTGTATTTTCTATTTTACCCAATGGTGTCTTCCTGATGCTCCTTGGACTTCTCCTCTCTTGGCATTTCTCCTTATTGGCAGGTTTTCACTATCTTCATAGTTTTGAAAAACATTTGTTTGTCTCATTTTCTTTGATTGAAGCTAGGCTGTGGGTACTTGGGAAGGTCTCAAATGTACCTATCTCATTTTTTCTCATCAAGGGTGTGAGGTCTATATATGGGTGTCTTGAGATGATGCTAAAGTTGTTCGCTTTATTCTGATCACATGTCCAGGTGTTGTCATTGGGAAGTTATTTTGTGTATGTTCTTCTGTGGGGGCTTAACTTCTGCCTGTGTAAAGCCTCCGTCAGCTTCTAACTTAAAGAAAGAAGAGGAATGTTTTGTGGACACCCAGCAGGCCTTTTCCCTCTAGCTTCAGCACCGTCAGCAGGTCTTTTCTGGGCAGTGCTCAGGGTGGTTTGCCCCCAGTCCCTCTTTTTTCCTCCCCCTCTCGGCCACCAGTTTTCCACCTCATCTTGTGTTTCCTATTTCACAGCCACTTGTTCAGTCATTTCTGAAAATTTCTGTGTATCTTTTGTTGGAATAATAAAGACATTCTAACCCAGGAAGCAAAATTAAATGAAACTAATATAGAATAATTTTAGGCCAATACTGACAGCTTGTGAAACTCAAGGCTGTATTTTTCTTGTGTTTACTTCTTATTTATTTTTAAATAATTTTTATTTGTTTGCTTCCAGTGAATGGAGTGTGTGTGCTATGGTCTAAGGTAGATGTTGAGTGTCTTCAATCATGTTCTATCTCATTCATTGAGGTAGGCTTTCTCACTAAGCTATTCTGGCTAGCTAGCTGGCTCTGGGAATCTCCTCTCACAGACTCTTGAACATTGACTTTTTATGAATGTTCTGTACTCCTTCCTTGTTTGTGTGGAGCTTCACCCTCGGAGTCATTGTTATACCTCATAGTTTTACTCCCAATCTTTTAACAGAAACAGGATTTGATGGCTTTTCTCATTTGAGTCTGAACATAATTAAGTCATATTTTTAAAAAGCACAAGTAATTGTAAGATAATTTTGTTTTTGTGTGTGTGTTTGGATACAACATCATTATAATTTTTCTTCCAAAAGTTATGTAAGATATAAATTGTAGATTTAAAATTTTAAAGAGGTTAATATTCAGTCTTGGTCTTTACAGATGTAAGCATATGAAATGGTGAAATCTCTATTTAATATTAATAAAGTCCATCCAAGAAGCTAACAAATGTAACTACTAACTAACTGAAATGGAGTTTTATTTTTAATAGTGTGTGTATGTATATATATATGTGTGTATATATATATTGTATATAAACATTTAGTAAAATTTTAGGAATTGAGGAACCCACAAATAATAAGAAATAGTAAATTTTGTAGTTTAGAAATGCTTTGCTTCTTGCTTTGAGTGGCTTGCTTGTCAGCAAGGGCCATGCCACATTACGGAATCTTGCTCACCTCTTCTTGTCTACCAAAAACACCACAGTAGCTAAAGGATTACTGCTGCATGAATACCTAAAGTAACTCTAAATCAAATAGTGGAAGTTTTAGACTTAATAGGTAAGTTCAGAAGTAGTTGGAATTTTATTGTACACATTTAGATTATCTTAAAGAATGTGTTAGTACTGTGCTAAACACACAGTTTTGTAGACCGAAGGGCATGATGGGTGTCTGTGTGCAGGGATGCCAGGAGTCAGAGAAACTCATCATTTAGTGAGCTGTATTTGGAATATTTAGAAAATTAGTTTCTTTCACTTTAATTTTTATTTGAAAAATATTTCTTAGAATTTTGTGAGCCATGTGAGCAGTTAAATTCAGTTGTAAGAAAGGGAGTAATAAGCTCTGTCTCACTGAGGAAAAACAAAGGAGATCCTCATCAGAGGCAAAAGGGCAACCTATGTGTTCTTTTTTAACTTAATGAAAATACAGTTGCATTATTTTCTCTCCATCCTGCTTCCTGCCTGCATCCCCCACTATGTGTCTTTGTGTGTGTGTGTGTGTGTGTGTGAATCCATGAAACACAAGCATCGTCACTGAGTGCAGTATGATGCTCTCATCAGCTGCTGAGAGAATGCCAGAAAGGTGGAGGATCATAGCTGTCTCATAGGAGAATTGGAAGCTGTGGCAGATGTGGACAAGGTTTGGTAGGAAGGAGAATTCACCCCAGGACTCAGATGTCTCATAGTTGTGTTTTTGAGTGTTGTCCAAAAAGCAGCTGAGTTGGAGGTGAATGTTGTGCAGAACTAAGGACCTTCATGGCTAGAAATCATGAGAAAGATGAAGATGAAATAGGCTCTAGCACAGGTTTTTTTTTCTTGACTGTAAAGTATTTGTAAACACCCCTTTGTACAACTCATTCCTCTGAAAGAGAAAAAAATTGAAATGTAGGGTGATAAAATTTGTTTTTAAATCAATATGGTGTCTTAATTTGGCGTAGTTAACACACTGCTAAGTGTATCTTCAGATAACCTTGTCTTGGTGGTGTTATCCATAGCCAGTTACTTGGCATGACATAGAATTTGGCTGTGATTGTTATGGAAGTTAAAGATTTTTTTTTTTGCTGGAGCATAGAGCAGACTAATCACATATGGGTTAGGATTTGGGTCTCTGATGGACCTGCTATGTAAGAATTGCTCTATTAGCTGAATACCACTCTAACAGCAAAAACCATAACAAAAATGCTACAACTGTTCGGTTAATATTTTGAATGCATCTAATTAAAAAAATTAATAACAAAAAAAGAGGAGAGCAACTGTCCACTATGTATGAGACCTGAAAAAAGACAAGTAGTTATCGTACTTATTTGTGAGAGATATTTGGTTTATAACATACCTGGCTACCACTATATTTATATTTTTATTTCTTCTCAGATTGTAAAGGCACTAGAAGTTTTTAATTTCTTTCATGAAGCTTGAGAGTATGAATTAGGAGATTTTGCTCTATAACAATTTCAAAAACAGAATTGGCTTGTTTGGGTCTGTTTTAGGTTCACAGTGAAGTTGAAAGGAAGAAACAGAGTTGTTCCTTTTGGGTTTCATCTTCAGTGACCGAATTTTTTACCAGAGTCAGATCTTTCTAGTTTAGATAGGCCAACATCACCGAGACTCCCATGTGAGGCTGCTGCTCATTCTACATACAACATTATGCACAGTATCCTTTACCCTGTCCCCATTGACCTGACCTTGGCTGTCTATAGTCTTTGTTAAGTCTTCATTGATTGACCTTTCTCTGGTTATGAATACAGCTACAATGATTCATATAATCATTTCTTAGAGTGATGTGCATTCACATTTCCCTGTGTCTATAGTGGGATTATGTTGTTACATTGTAAATAATTGTCTCGCCTACTGGTTTTAATAAAAATGCCGATTGTCCTTCGAAGGCAGACAGGAAGAGTGGGTTGGGCTAAGAAAACTCTGGGAACGGTGGGAACGGGCAGAACGGGAAGAACAGAGCAGAGATGCCAGAGCGGCAGCGGAGAAGCCAGCAGATGCAGAGGATAACTATGCTACTCTGAGAAATTGTACCTCGCCACATGGCTGAACAAGATAAGAATCATGGGTTAGTTTAAGGGCAGAGAGTTAGCAAGTTATATGCCTGGGTCCTAGGTCAATCAGCATAAAATTAATATAATCTTCTGTGTGTTTCTGTGGGACTGTGGGTCTGAGGGTCTACACCACAGGCTGGAAAGACCCGAAACTTTATTTACGTGTGTCTTCTCTTATCCCTGTGTAGCAAGCTCCTTTATGGTGAAGAACACACTGTCTGCTGTACCTACTTCATCTTTTGACTACTAGATATCTTTTTTAGCTCTAAGATTGGATAGTTAAGAATAAAGCTGCTAGAAACATCCACATACATTTTTTCTCTTTGTATGTATGAGTTTGTATAGACACCAAGTAGCACAATTGTTGGTATGTGTGTTAAGGCTGTATGGTTTTTATAAGCAACGACCAAACAGTCTTTCAAAGTGTCTCTGTTGTATTCCTAACAGCAGCAAGAGCATCCTGCCTAATAGAATCCTCCCAATGGTCTTGATTTTAGATATTCCAGTAGATGTGTGGCAGTGTCACATTTTAATTTTTATTTTCCTGGTTAGTATATTATATGAAATATTTTTCATATGCTTAATTTTCATTTATCTTTTTCTTCCTTTTACATTTATTTTGTGTGTGTACATGTGTATGCATGCTAATGTAGTGGCCAGAAGTCAAATGCATTCTTCACTTTTTGAGGCAGGGTAGGTATCTCACTGAATCTAGAGCTCATTGATTATACTGGCTGGTAGGCTTTCTCTAGCACAGGGTTACAAATATGTGTCACTCTACTTAGCTTTTTACATTGAGTATTGGGAGTCCAAAATTAAGCCCTCATGCTTGGTATCTCAAGCACCTTGATGACTGAGCCATTTTCCCAGACTTAGCTGTTTTCTTAGTGATGAGGTTTATTGGTTCTTGCTATATGCAATGCCCTATTTTTGGAACCACCACTACTGGAAAAGGGTTTTTTCGGATAGTTGGTTAACAGTTTTTATCAGATATATTTTGCAAACATTTCTCTGTATGTTCTAGATTCTTCTTATTCTGCAGAACAGAAAATGTAAGTTTAAATGAAGTCCAGCTTATTAGTTGTCTCCTGTGTGTTCTGACATTCTTATGATCCTGCGATGTCATGTCTTGGATTCTTTATCTTTGAGAAGTTTTAAATAGTTCTGTGTTTCACATTTAGGTATTGATCTGCTTCATTGCTGTGATGAATGTGGAGTCTGTGCCTGGCCCCTTATGTATGTATGTATATGTGTGTGTTGTTTGTTTGTTTGTTTGTTTAGGATGTTTTGTCTGCATCTGTGCTAGTGCACCAAGTGTTTGCAGGGTACCTTCAGAGTCCAGGAGGCGAAGTCTCATTCCCTTAGACTGGAGTTACAGATAGTTGTAAGCTTTTATGTTGGGTGTTGGCTATCGAACCCAGGTCCCCTGGAACAGCAGCCTGTGCTCTTAACCACTGAGCCACATCTTCAGTTCCTAAGGTTTGTTATTGCAGTCATTCCTGCAGTGTTTGTTGGAAAGAGCCTCTGCAGTGTGGTAGTCTTTACTCTCGCTTGTGCTGGGAGCTCTGTTCTTCAGTGGTCTCACTCAGTCTTGCTACCCTTAACATTCTTGAAGCCCAGTGTCATCCTTTTCTCCCTCAGTATTAAGCTGACTGTTCTGGATCTTTTGTCCCGAAACTCACATAAAAATATTGGACTCGGTTTTCTAATACCTACAAACTAACTTGTCAAGATTTTGACTGGGATTAAATTGAAGGGTGTCTTGACAGTATTGATTGTTCCTGTTATGTAGACATAGAAACATCCCATTTACTTGGTTCTTTGACTTAGTGAGCTTTGCTCATGTACATCTTGAGTGTAGTTTGTATTTTTATATAAATATTTTATTTATTTGGGTGCTATTTTTTGTTATAACAAAATATTTAAGACTGAGCAGTCTTGAACATTCAAGTTGGTTGGTTTTTGAGGTTTTTTTTTTTGTCTCTTGGCTGTCAGGCTGAGAAAAACAAGAGCATGGTGCTGCCCTCTATTTGGTAGCTCTGAGGTCTGAGGGTCTTTTTGCTGTCCTGTGCAATGGGAAGTACTGGTCACACGTATGGGCAGCCCAGTAAATGTTGTAGTTGAAGATAATTTTACTTTAGTAAAATAAACAGATGGTAATTGTATAGCTTTGGTTGGTTCTGACTAGACTCTGTGACCCATTCTAGCCTGTTTGTCTTTGCTCTCATTCCCTCAGGCCACATTCCTATTCATTTCCAGTTTCTGTTACATAAATGAGTATGACCAGCCTGGTATAGGGGCTTACATTTGTAATCTCAGCCCTTCCCCCAAGATTGAGGCATGAAAATTACATGTAGTTCTAGGGTAGCATGTACTGAGTAGTGAGTCTGGTCTCAAAATCAACTAGCTAGGCCCCCACACTCCCATAAAAATTATGTGTCCATGCATGATTTTTTTTTTTTAAAGATTTATTTTTTATGTATATAGTGTTCTGCCTGCAGTTCAGAAGAGGGCACCAGATTTCACTCTAGATGGTTGTGAGCCACCATGGGGATGCTGGGATTTGAACTCAGGACCTTAGGAAGAACAGCCAGTGCTCCTAACCTCTGAGCCATTTCTCTAGCTCCCGAATGATTTTTTAAAATGCATTTTTTTACCTGTATTGTGGCCAGCCAGATGAAGACTTTGTGTTGCCACTCTAGCAGGGCTCCTTTCTTTCCACCATACAAAGAGTATTCTGCCCAAGCTATGTTTTGTGTTGTCTTGTATAAAAGCCCTAATTGGAACTTGAGTCCTTTGCCCAGCGATGATTTGTTGTTGTTTATTAATTTTTTTAAAGACAGCATTTTATGTTTCCCAGACTGACTTGAATTTAAAGTCCTTCTGTCTCTACCCTCTCTATGCTGGAATTACAAGAATGCACTACCTTGTCTGGCTCCTGTGGATTTTATAAGATGATTGATGGGTTCTTTAGAGGAAATAGCACCTTTTCTATTTCAGGTAGATTTTGGAGATAGCGTTACACTGGCCTTGGTGACATTGCCCGAGCTGGTAGTACAGCCTGTGGTGCCCTTTACCTGTCAGTGCTGGTCATGGACACAGGGCATAAGATAACCTTCTGGAGAGGAAAGGTAGCTCATAGCACAGAGCCATAGCAGCCTGCTAACTTGCATGGACTGAGCTGGCTGGTATTTGCCATTTTGTTTCCATGAAGTCTTTTCACATGGAGACAGTGTATAGTTTTATAGGATAGTGGCATCTTAGGTATGGTGCTTACCCGCTTGGAATGCTTAGCAACTAAACCTATGTGATTGCTTTGGCCCCTTTTAATGACAAATGCCTTGGGCAATTGCTGGGCCATTGGCCCAGACTTCTGTATCAGTTGATCAAAAATCAAATTGACCCATCTTAAGAATGGACAGGAAAAATATCAGTCATGTGACTTCATAGAGTTGAGAAAGATAAAACCATTCTCCAGGGACTTTAGCTCTGTGTGTGACCAGATGACCTGGTGTTTGGTATTGCTTTCAGGAGCTAGGCAACTTCAGTACTGCTGTGACCATGGTCCTGTAAAGGTTGTACTCATGGTACCTGCTTCTTTGTATGGTATCATATTGTCCTTGTGACAGAAATGATAGTTTGGATTTCTGCTTGGGATGATCTAAGTGAAACTATGTGTTGTAGATTAGACATGGATTGTAGATACAGACATAGTTTGTTAAACTTGAGTAGATAGCTGCCAAGGGATCCTCAAGGTGGTATGCCAACCTACAGAGCAGTTGCCAGTGTTTGAGCTCTTTGGCTGCTCCATGCTTCAGCTGTCGTGTGTGTGTGTGTGTGTGTGTGTGTGTGTGTGTGTGTGTGTGTGTGTGTGTGTACTGACGTTGAATTACTTTCATGACAAATGATGTGAGATCTCTTCATTTACTTATTGTTGATACATGACTGTAAATGTTTTAAAAGACTATATGTTATATTAGATTTCTGGCCTGGACTTTCTGAGTCTGAACCAGAGGTTTGATCGGCAGTCTGGCAGTCTGACAGACCCACAGAAACACACAGATGCTTTCCTTAATTTTACACTGATCGGGCTAGGACCCAGGCATATGACTTGCTAGCTTTTTAGTCTTAAACTAATCCATCTTTCTTATCCTGTTCACCCGTGTGGCTCCATACCTTTTCTCAGTAGCCTGGCAACTCTGGCGACTCTGTGGCATCTGTCTCTGCTCTGAGATGTTCCGAATTTATTTAGCCTGGTAGCCCCACCCACACTTTCTATCTGCCTTTGGCCAATCAGCTTTTATTAAATTAGTAGGCAGGACAATTATTGACAATGCTATAGAACACAATCCTTTGACAACTATATTTGTGATTCTTTAAAAATATTTTAAGAGATAGATTTTGTGTGTGTACTTATGCATTCATTCAGGGATCTGCTTGTCACTGAACCTGGAGGTCTGAGATATTTTTATCATGGATGGAAGGATCTTGGGTCACCAGGGTTGGCAGCAAGTGCCCTTTCCTGCTGGGCTGGCTCATTGGATGTGGTGTGTGATTCTTAATTCAGGATGGGGATTGCAGTAATTTACCTTTGCCTTTTTTTAAAATGGATTAGAAAAATCAATGTGATATGAGATAGTATTTTTAAAACCTGTTTGTTAAAAATCACAGCAACTTAAATGAGAACTTTGGTCACAGTGTGGATTCTGTCTTTCCTCTTCTGAGTTGTGTACATCCATTTGAAAATCTCCTGGTTTGAGATGATCATAGTGAATCTAGTGCTGTGTCGGACATTTTGGAGCTTTATAAAACCAGAAGAAAGTTGCTTATAGGGCTAACACTATTTTCATGTTATTATGTTTCATATTATTATAATAATCTTTAAATTTAGCATTTTTTTGGTTTTCTTTGGTTTCTTTCTGCTATTTTGTTATTTTTACGGCTGGGTTTCTTCAAGTAGCTCAGCTAGCTGCCAACTACTGGGGTCAAAAGTATGTGCTACCATGCCAGGCTTAATTTAGTATTTTCTATTTCATGCTACTTTGTACATAAGTGAGAGAGAATGCTTGGATGATTGAGGGATCCACTTTGGAACTACCAGTGTGTTTGTCCACTTTGCTTGATGCAGTTGGGAATGCTTCTGAAATGAATCTGGAGAGAGAAATTCTGCTGGTGCAAGGCCTTTTAGGTGACTTTGCAGTTGATTTTTATTAGTCTGATTTTTATTTTATTCTTTGATTTCCTCACTTTACACCCTTACTCCACCATTCTGGGCTTAGGAATCTTGCAAATGTTTCAGATTCTGTAGTCCCTGAGTCCCTCCCTTAAATCTTTCATGTCTGTGACCTTGAAAGGCCCACTGTTGGTTCAGGTCAAAGTTCTGACTGCTGTTTGTACATTCTGACACTGGTCACCCAACAGTAAAAATATCTTTGGATGATATCCTACAGTTAATGAATGTGCTATGAAATTAAAATAAGACATTCTCCCCCAGATTAATCTTCTTGTAGTGTTATTGTAGTGTTATTTATTCCCTAAATTTAAGGAAATCAGACTGTTTGTCAGTAACTTCTTTACATGTCATATAGAGAAGCAAAAATACAAATAAACTTCTTTACTGCCTTATAAATATCCAAAGCCCTTCTCTGAGCTGCACTGGGGGATTATTCTGGCATTATTCTTTTAAAATTTTTTTTTTTTTTTTTTTTTTTTTTGTGGAGTTTTACTTGGCCACTGTTGAGTTAAGAATCTTTTACTTGCATTTTATTAACTGAGAAATAGAATTATTCACCTGGCAAGGTGGCATATGTTTGTAATCTCAGCATGCAGTAGGTGAAGCAGGAAGTCAAGTTCGGCTACAGAGTGATGGCTGCCACTTGGACATAGAAGACCCTGTCCTAAAAAAATCCAAAGAAAAGAAAATGGAGTTAATTTTAATTGACCCTTAGTGTACATAGTAATGTGAGGAAGCTGAGGGAAAGCAAATACCAGTTTGCTGGTATTTATGTATCTACAATCTTGTGTTTACTTGGTTAGTGCTCAACATATACTTTCTTTTAGAAAATGTCGTAGGTATTTAGACTTGTTTATGAGAGCTTGATGAAAAAGAAGAATTTTTGGGAATGCATCCCTGAAAACTTGAATGCTGGGACATGTTCTGAAGTTGGAAGTAAAAGAGGAAAGAGGGAGGGCCCCAGTGGAGGTGGTTCTGGACTTGAGTCCTCTCTAAAGTCTGACCATAAGGCTTAGCAGGGGCTGGAAGCAGCAAAGCCAGTAGTTTCCAGGTGGCTTCTGGCCTAGAGAAAGCATTCAGTCTCATTTCTCCTGCCTTCCTTTTCTTCCCCTTTCTCAGATTAAGTATTGCATGCAATATTACATGCAGATCTTACTTTTCAGCTGTACTTTAAGTTACATTTAATCTGAGGATGAAACATGAAGATATTTATGAACTTGTTCTACTGGTAAAACTTTCATAACTTTAAACAGCTAAATATTCCAATGTTTCAGGAACTAGCAGGCGTATGATTAGTGTCTTGAAACATGGGGCCCAACTAGTTTATTTTCCACACTTAAGTAGACACTCACTGCCTTGCTGTGCCTCTGTGCTGGGTTTTGTGTGGCTAGTAGAGTAGTGTGCTCAACTGCTTGCAACTAATGGCCCTGAGACTTAGTGGTAGTGACGAGTGTTTGCTGGAGTCATCCTTCATTCTCTTAATTTCTCAGGACTTATGTCTCTAGTGTTGACAAGGGATACTGTATATTATTTAGCAGAGAATGGAGATGCTGCTACTGTAAATGTGATGGGAATTTTTTGCTCTGGTGTTATCAAGTAGCTTCTATGACCAGACTTGCCATCATATATCATTGTAGTCATGTGTTAGATGTGCTTATTTTAAATTGAGGACTCTATAAAATGTATAGTATTTCAGTCTCAGTAAAGTGAGTATTTACTGTTCCTGTATTTCAAGGAGCTTGTTTCTTTAGTTAGGTTGGGAGGTGAGCTTTTTTTCTTTTCTTTTTTCTTTTTTTTTTTTCTTTTTTTTCTGAGGCAGGAAGATAGCTTCAAGGCCAGCCTGAGATACATAATAAAAAATAAAATCTGTCTGAAAAACCAAAAAATGAAGGCAATTTTAATTGCAATTTAAGAGCAAAATATCTAAAACATCTATTAAAGACTCTCTTATTTGATGTTTTCTTCATTCTGTAGAATTCAGTTTCCCAGGGTTCAGAGTGGCCTTGACATGGACTTATGTACAAGCATGAGTCAGTGCCTCATGGGAGGTATTTTTGTTTGTTTGTTTTCTTTTGTCTTTAAAGACAGGGTTTCATAGCCCATGTCTGCTTCTAATTTGCTGTGTAACCAAAGAACCTTGATGTTTTGAATCTCTTGCTTCCACCTTTCAGGCCTTGAACTTGCTAGGGGTGCACTTCATCGATGGAACTACACACCCAGCACCAAGTCTGTTAAATTCTAAGTGACTTCAGATAACATTGTTTTTTTCTATAGTTCCAGTTTGGAGGTGGAAAGATATCTTTTAGAAGAAGTATTGGTAGTTTAGATGGATGTGGTCATAAAATGACTTATGTTTACTTGTTTATCAGTACTGTTTTCAGGAGGTGTCCTAGTTAGCCTTAAAGATACAGCCTACTTAGCCCTAGGCATGTTTCTTGGGCTGTATAAGAAAGCTAAGCATGAATGTGTGAGTGAGCCAACAAGCAGCATTCCTTCATGGTTTCTCCTTTGATTTCCTTTCATGACCTCCCTCAGTGATTTAATGTAACATAGAAATGTAATCCCAATATACTCTCCCCCCCACCCCCCACCCCCACCCCAATCTGCTTTGGGTCAGTATTATCCTAGTAGGAAACTAGACCAGGAAGTTTAGGCTGGCTCCTAGATTTGTTTTCAGGATTGTCAGTAGCTGTCAGTTCTGTAATGTATGGTGCTCAGCTAGGGTTGTGTGTAGCTCCAGAAAATATCCACCCACCTCTGTATTAATGCACTGAGCATTCTGGTGCTTCATTTTCTTAAGGAGAGAACATGGGCCACCTGATCCCAGTTTTCTATGTATTCATCTCTCTATCCATTCATTTGTTTGTCTTTTCCTCCTTCCTTTGCTGCTATAGTCAAGTCTAGCTGCCACACTGGAGCCATGCTGGATGACACAAGTGTTGCCTGCATGTGTAGGGAGGTGGGCTATTGCAGAAGTTGAACAAAAGGGGTGGTAATTACAGAAACTGGGAGGAAGGATTTATGGTATATAGCTGGATCAAGGAGACAGCTTTAGCTAATGTAGGCAAGAAGAATCTGTCAGGCTGGCAGGGGAAAAAGAACCATATGGTGGATATTTTCTGTGTGCACTATCAACATCCACACATGGACCACAAGGGAAATCTTGGCCGTGCCCCATGGGTCTGAGGCTAGATCCTTGACATGGCTGGTATATGTTGGCAACACACATTCACTTAGAACTCCACTCACAGCTTTCTCTGATCCCTAGAAACACTGTTGTATCTATGTGTTTATTCATTTATTATATGTGTGCTGGTTAGGGTTATCTGGGACAAGGGGACCTCAATTGACAGACTATCTCTCATCACATTCATCACATTGGCATGTAGGCACGTATGGGGCATTTTGTTGATTAATCATTGACGTGGGAAGGCTCATCCCACCGTGGTCAGAACTACCCCTTTGCTAGTGTGGTCTTGGCTTGTTTAAGAAAGCAAGTTGAATAAACCACAGGAACAAGTTACCGATCAGTCCTCCCTGGTTTCTGCATCCAGGTTTCTACCCTGACTTCCCTTCATGATGGATCTCAACTATAAGAACCCTTTCTTCTCAGATACTTTTGGTTATGGTGTTTATCAGTAGGAGAAATCAAAGTAACACTTGTATGTACACGTACAGCAATGGTTAATGAAGAGGAGGTCGTGAATGGCATGGGGCAGACTTGGGAAGGTAGGAGAGAGGCGGAAATGATGTAAGTGTATTTTAATTAAATGAAAAAAAAAAAAAAACCCAACCCAACAGCAGTCCTAGTGACTTAATTTATAATACTATGCCAGCTTCTAGTTTGGTCTATCTGCCTTTGGTGTTGAAAGTAGATGAGAGAGAAAAGAGCAGTTGTGGTTTAACTTTAGTTACTGAATTGTGTAATGTAGTTTACCTGCCATGTTCTCAAAGTAGATACCTTGGGTTGCTATGATTTCATATATGTCTGCTTCAGAATTTATATTTGTAGGTGCTCCCTGTTATACTACAGTAATTACAGAGCAGAGCCAGTCACATAGCAGATATTTGTGATAGCTCACTGGTATTTTGGGAAACATCTATAAAGAGTATTTAAATGAATAGACTGTCTCTGCTCCAAAATTTCTATTCAGGATAGATAATAAAACTGAAGTTCATACTATTTTCATATTTATTTTATTCCCTTGTCACTTAAAATGTAAAACCATTCTCAGCTTTGAGGACATAGAAAAGCAGTTTGGATGTGACCCATGGCTGCAGTAGCTTTTCTTGATTAGCTATGCAGTTGTAGAAAATTGCAAAGTAATTGCACCTGGTGTAATGAACCAGCTAGCCATTTGAATCTTTTGTGAGGGAATGCCTCATGACACCTAAGCTCACCTCAAACTCACAGTCTTTCTGCCTTTGCCTTAGGATTGCTGAGATCCGCTGACATGTTATTGTATCACCTTGTATTTGAAAGGAAACCAGTTAGATCCATTTCAGTTTCTCGTTGAGAATTGCGGTTTGCTCTGGTTAGTAATGAGTAAAGCAGGTTTAAACAGCTGTTCATGCCTGGAGCCTTGGCTGTTCATGGTAGTGACCTACTATTATTCTCTCTTTAACTTAAACAGTTAAAGCATGGTGCCTGGGACACTTGTGTTGATTTTGTATTTAGACTGACTATTTAAAAGCTAAAATGAGGGGCTGGAGAGATGGCTCAGCGGTTAAGAGCACCATCTGCTCTTCCAGAGGACCCGGGTTCGATTCCCAGCACCCACATGGCAGCTAACAACTGTCTGTAGTTCCAGTTCTAGGCAAAACACCAAGGCAAATAAATAAATAAAGTTTAAAAAAAAATTTGAAAAAAAAAAAGCTAAAATGAGTTCTCCATTTAAAATAAGATGATAAATAGTGGATGCTAATTGATAGGTAGCTGAGTTTTATGCCACAGAATTGAAGGCGGGAAGGTTTGAAAATCTGCATCCTGCTTACCCTATGACTGTTGGCTTCTGTGATAGCCTCTGCTTGGAGATGAGGAGTTAATTGCCTTTGATGGATTGTATTGTTTACAAATATTTTCTTTCCTACTTTCCCAGGATGCACCACTCTAATTATCTGTATTTTAAAATCAATTGTAAATGTTTGTTCATGCATGTGATTGTGGGTGCCACAGTACATGTGGAGGTCAGAGGGCCACTTTTAGGATCTTGGTCTTTTTTACATTGTTGAGGCAGTCACTCGTTTCTGCATTGCATACACGGGGCCATCTGGCCTGTGAGTTTCTGGCTGATTTCTTCTCTTTCTGCCATTCATGTCACCATAGGAATGTTGGGCTTATAGATGCTCACCACTGCATCTGTCCCTTTACTGGGTTCTGGAAAGTGTACTCAATCTTCAGGCTGATACTGCAATTACTTTCACCCACTGTGCCGTGATTTGCTGGACATTCTTAAATTAATTCCATAAATTTTGAAACGTATTCTTTCATGTCCCAGGTATTCACTATCAATTTTGAAAGGGAGGATTGAGTTCATTGTTCGAGACTTTTCTAAATATGGGTATTTATTGCTATAGCTTAATGCTCTCACCTCCTCCTTAATTTTTTCTTTTTTCTTTCCTTGGGAGACAGGACTTTGTGTAGCCTAGGCTGGACTTGAAGTTCCTTTGTAACCAACATTCTGATCCTTTGCCTCTTCTTCAGTATTGAGATTACAAGCATGTACCACCCTTGGTTTACACAGTCCAGGGGATGAACTCAGGGTTTAGTGCATGCCAAGTAAGTGCTGATTCTTTCCCCCTCTCCCGAGTATACACTCTAAGATAGGGTCTTTCCATATGTATATACACACACACCCCAGTTTGGGCTGGAATTTGAACTTCTCCTGCCCCTGTGTCCCTGGGACTATAAACCTGTGTGACCCAGCCCAATATTTTCTTGGAATAATTGACTTTTAGGGGTGGGGTGCATTATTCAGTTTCTGAGATCTCTCAGCTGCTGTTTGCTGACTTATATTTACTGTTGCCATGTCTGTTAGCTGATTTGTTTGATACTAGTCAAGTCTTTGTTTAGCCTTCCCTCATGTTTCTATCATTTTAGTAACTACTGAAAATCATGTACTCAAATTGCTCAGCCATTGGGAACACAGGTTCTCTTTCTTTGCTAAACTTTGTTTTTGCTTCACTTATTCTGAAGTAATGTGACTGACTGTGTATGAGTGTTTGGTGTTTAGTTTTCATGTTTTGCTGCCCCTTTCATATTGTTAACCAATTTTTTTTACCTTGCTAATATTCTGTGCTTTGACAGTCTATCTTATCTGATATTTCTGCTGTCATTTTAGCTTTCTCTTCATTAGAGGTGGCATGATCTGTGTTTTCTTCTTGAGTCTGTTTCAGTATTTTGATTATTTATGACGTCTAGTTTTTGTATGATATATGTGGAGTAGTCCTGCTTATTCATCTTGTTTCAATCTCTGCTTTGGAATAATAGAAAATTTCTGCCTCCTTACTGCTTTGGATGATTTGGGCTCTATGGCACAGGCCTTGAATACACCACCCACCTTGAAGTGATGCTTACGAGGGGTTACCCAGTCACAGTATATTACTTACAGCTACAATTTCCTCTTTCCACTCCATTGGCAAATGGATTCATCTGGTATTGTATTCTGTCTTGTTAGAACATTTCTTAAGCTCTGAGCCTGCTGGTTATTTATTTTACCTTTGTTAATCTGAAAGAAAGTCATTTTACTTTCTGTTAGGTAGTTTTCTTGTTGGCACAAGCCTCAGAGATAGGAACCTCAGCTGGGAAAATGTGCTTTTAATATTGGACCTTTAGAACATTTTCTTTATTAGTGATTGGTGGGGGAGGGCCAGTCCATTGTGGGTAGGGTTACCTATGGGTAGGCGGTCCTCAATTCTATGAGGAAGCAGGCTGAGCAAACCATAAGGAGCAAGTCAGTAAGCATCCCTCCATGGCTTTTGCATCAGCTCCTGCCTCCAGGTTCCTGTCCTGTTTGAGTTCCAGTCCTGAATTGCTTCAAAGATGAACAGTAATACAGAAGTGTAAGCCAAAAACACCTTTCCTCTCTGAGTTGCTTTTGATCATAGTGTTTCATCACAGCAGTGATAATCCTGTTAAGACACTTTCATTTTTTATTTAGTTTAAAATGTTATTACTTTTTTATTACACTTACTTTTATATGTGTGCATGCATTGTGGCCCATATGTAGGGTCAAGCAACAACTTTGTGGAGTTGGTTCTCCTAAGATTCAGCCTTGTTAGCCTTTGCACAAGTGCCTTCACCTGCTGAGCCATGTTGCTGGCTTACCACTTGGGTTTTGAAGTTAGTATGCAGAGGTTTCATTATGGATCCCACACATACTTTGTTCTTCTTGGTCCTTCCCCACCGTTTCAGTTGGCTTCTTTCTGCTTTTGGAACTTGCATTCATGTACCTTCCTCCTTCTCAAGGGCTCCTGTCTTTGAGGGACCCCTTTCTAGCACCTCCTCCCCATATATATGTATAAAAGGATAAAATCTAGGATATGCATATGGGAGAAAATGTGGTAGTTGACTTTCTGAGTCTGAGTTATCTTTTTTAACACTGTTGCAGAATCCATCTGTTTCCCTGTAAATGTTGTGATTTCTGTTTTCTGTGAGGCTGAATAAAATTCCATTGTGTAGGTAAGCCACATTTTCTTAATGTGTTTATCAGTTTATGAGACATCTAGGCTGGCTCCATCTCTTGGGCGCTACAAATAGTGCATCAGTAAACAGTTCTGTGATATGGAAGTTTACTATGTAAGACTATATAAATCTACTTTCCACTATATGTTCAGAAAGATTATCTCTGGGTCAGGTGACAGTTCAGTTTTTTAGTATTTTGAGAAACCTGAATCCTGATTTCCATAGTAAGTATCCACTTACTTACTTTGCTACCAATACTGGAGGGGTTACTCTCTCCCTCCCTCGCGTGTCAGCATGTATTTGTTACTGTTCTCTTCTTCTGCCCACGTAGCATTGAACTCTCAGAGCACTATTGTGTTATTTCCCAAATGGCTAGGGTTGTTGAACATTTTATTTTCAAATATTTAGCCTCTGTATTTCTTTAAGATAACATTTATCATTATTATTGTTTTTGTTATTTTATTTGTATGAATTTTGTCTGCATGCATATCTACAGGGAGTATATGCAGTATCCCTGGAGATCAGGGGAGAATGATGGATTCCCTGTCAGTGTAGTCATATGCAGTTGTGGGCTGCCATGTGAGTGTTGGATGCTGAACTTGGGTCCTCAGGAAGAACGGCGAGGGCTCTTAACTGAGGTTCATCACTCTAGCTCTGTTGTTTTATTTTCTTTATGTATTGTAGACATTCGGCTCTGTGTAATTTACAGTTGGCAGTGATTTTTCTACCCCACCCCCATTCTTCACATTGTGTCTTAATACTGATGATTGTTTCCTTTGCTGTACAGAAGCCTTTTAATTTCAAGTTTTCCCACTGGTCAGTTGTTGAGGTTGTTTGTTCTTGTTTTACTGAGACCTGGGTGTAATCACTGAGTTATTTATTTGTTATTTCTTCAATTAAAAAAAGTTGCTCTTTTGTATCTATAGGTGTGTGTACAAGCTACAATGTGCATGTGTAGGTCAGAGGACAAACTGGGTGGTCTTGTCAGTGTATAGACAAGGCTAGCCAACCCTGGAGCTTGTATCTTCCACTATGCTGCAGAAGCATCGAGCACAGACTCATCATGCTTTACGTGGTTTCATGTGCTCCTGTTTAAATGTTTTACCTGCTGATCTATCTCCTTTACAATTTCTGTATCGATTTTTAGTTTAGGTCATCTATCTAAAGAAGGAAGCAATTATTGATGTCATCTATGCTCTAATATCAGGACCTATGTAACCTCTTTTGTTCATTTGTGTTTGTTGCCTATATACTTAACATTGCTACATCTTATTGATAGTTACATTTTTTATGTGTAGTGGCATTTTTTATTTCTTCTGATTTTGACTTGAAGTCTCCTGTATGAGCAGGATGACCTGGCTTTTGGCTTTTACTTTATTGTTTAAAAAATATATTGACTTCCAGCTGCTGTCAGTTTGTGAGTGGCTTTGCTGGTGAGATGTTTTTCTTGGAGACATAAGTTGGATCTATTTTTTTTTTAAAAAAAAACCTCACTCATATTGACTGTGTTTCTATTGGTGTGTTATGCCATTTATACTTAAGATTATTATTGAGAGGGATTTACTAAATTCAGTGATTTCATTGGTTGTTTTTCTGGCTGGCTGGATTTTATTGGGTTCTTTCCTCCCCCTTTCCTTATATGTATTGAGATTTCTGTTTACTGTATTGAACATGATTCTGTATACTCCTTATATGTATTGAGATTTCTGTTTACTGTATTGAACATGATTCTGTATACTCCTTATATGTATTGAGATTTCTGTTTACTGTATTGAACATGATTCTGTATACTCCTTATATGTATTGAGATTTCTGTTTACTGTATTGAACA